>JAOBRD020606145.1:0-15713 GCA_027575215.2 Hydrozoanthus sils
TGAGCTATATGTGCTAAGCCAGCATATGAACGTTTATACTGCATATAATGATAATAATAAGGATAATAATAATAATAATAATAATAATAATAATAATAGAGGCGTGCTTGATGGGCGCATTTAAAAATCTCAATGCGCTAACAAAAATTAAAAATAGTTACATTTATCATTAGCAACAATTAAAAGAAAATTGAATAAATTGCAACTAGCTAAGCACTACTGTTCATGACTCAGATGACAACGGAAAAAGTAAGTAAGTCTTAAGTGCAGAAAAGGATGAAAGGGAAGTGCCCAGGTATACAGCTCCAAAGTTTGGATGCAGAGAAGGAGAATGTCCTCTAGATCTCGCCATAGTAGATTGTGTTAGGACCGTGGGAGGTCTGTAATAGGGATTTTGCAGATGAGCGAAGTACCTCTTCGAGGTAAGGATTTTGTGGCAGATGAGCGAAATATCTCTTCTTGTACCTCTTCGATGAATTACTGCTAAGAATGTGCGCTGGGCTGGAGCACATTGAGTTACCGGATGATCGCCTCTGAGTCAAACTTACTAACAGAACAGGCAAATGAACACGACTTTAAAACAAACATAATAATGGCTTAAATAATTCAAACCTTTATTTACTATTTTTACAACGTATGAATCGCACGTAGTTTAGAGCTTAATTTCAGTTCTCATTTTTTCATCAGATTTTATTCTAAGGGAGTTACGTACGCAGGGACTTGGCTTTTTCATCTTTCGAAGTACAGCTACCTGTTTAAATAACGAGGTTCGTTGCTCGACGTTAACTCGTTGCCGCAATAGAAGCCATTTCGACCAATCGTTCAGAATGTTTTAAAGGCTGATAAAAATAGTTTGCTCTTGGTTATCATTGGTTTGCGTGATCTTCATGATGATCGTCACCATCACCATCATCACCTTCACCTTTACCATTACCATTGCCGTCATCGTCGACATCATCATTGCCATCGATACAATCACCATCATCATCATCCTCATCATCGTAATCATAATCATTGTCACCACCATCATTATCACCATCTCCGTTACCAATACTATCACCGATATCGTCATTATCATCACCATTATTATCATAATCATAATCATCGTCACCATCACCAATAGCATCATCACTATCACTATCACCATCATCTTCATCACCATCACCATTACCATCACTATCACCATCAATCATTATCATTATCATCATGGTCACCATCACCAATATCATCATCATCAACATTACCATTACCATCATCACTATCACCAATCATTATCATTATCATCGTCAACATCACCATCATCACCATCAACACCTTTTCTCTGATTTTGTCGATCGTCAACGCTGTGAACTTTACTTGAGTGACACATATAACTTGCTCTCTTCTAATATTTCTAACGCTACTCCGATTTTTTGCGTGACGAGTCATATTCCTTCCATTACTCCGAGCTCCATTCTCTGATTTTTGCTTGACCATGTATATTGGCTGCTTCTCCGATTTTGCATGGTAACATACTTTGGCTGCTTTCTGACTGATTTTGTGCCGGTGTATGCGGCACTGTCCACCGAGATACCGTGATCAGGGCCCGATTGTAAATATAAGCCAACAGGCTTACCGACTGTTGACTATCCTCTTGTTTCCCGAAGGTTTGAGAAGATTGATGGCTGTTAGTCTCAATTATGAGGAAAACATACAATTTTGTAAAAGAGGAAATCTTATCAACACTCTAAAATGATAGCTAAAGTTGTTTAGGTCAATAATGATCTCCCAAAGCTGAACAAGAACTAAAATAATTGGCCTAACTGACACTTGAAAGATACCCAAAGTTGGGTAGATCAGGTCAGTACACAACACCCTAAGCTGGGTAGGAATCAATACACTTGATCTTGCAAAAGTAAATAAAATGTTCATTTCAGTCCAATCTTCCTTTCGGGATTGCGTTTCAGTTTGCAGAAAAAATCATCAAATTCCTCAAGTAGCGATTTTTGCTTACCCTACTTCAGTCAAGTGCCACAAATGTTTTTGATAACTACTTCTGGGGACCGCGATGTTTGGAGAAAAGTGACTGTTAACATAAGCTCAGGCCGGATAACAAATACTGTTTCTAATGTAATGCTTTTTATTAAGTCAACATTATTTAAAAGCGTCTTGATTTTTCAAAAATAACAACACAGATGTTTCTTATTTTTGATTGAAAGAACTGCGTCAATAACATCAAGAAATTAATCGTTCTTTTTTATGCTTTTCAAACTTCCACATTTATCATTATTAAAACGTGGGCCGTTTTAGAAAGAATTAACATTTTAACTGGAGAAAGAGTAACTTTTTTATAGAGTTTTTAATAATTATTGCATGCAGTTGTTTAACTTTTTAGCTTCTTTTAGTTTTAGATTATAAAGTGATGTGTATTACTGTGTACAAACAAGTTGGCAAAAAGAAGGTACTGCCTTTGCTTTATCAAACATTTGTAAACGCTTTAAATCTTTGGATCGATTTAAGACGTTAAAGAACTGTCTCTCAGAGTCCCAATCAGTTGGGTCGTGAAACTTCTAAGGTTCTCCGACGTCTCAGATAGAGTAGTGAAAGAAGAATATTTATATAATGAACCGCAATCAATTCCAACAACTGAAACCTGAATACCTTCGAGTTATCGGGAGTTCCAGTTAGCGAGGGTAAATTCACTGTAAACGTTTACGAGGGGAAATCAGTTTTGGTTCGAGTTAATGGGTATTCGAGTCAGCGAGGGTAAATTTGCTGTAACTATTTACGAGAGAAAATCAATTTAGGTTCGTGTTTTCGGGAGTTATAGGAAATCAATTTTGTTTGAGTTATAGGGAGGTTCGAGTTGACAGGAGTCGACTGTGAACTGAAATACTCCAAATAATAACTTTCTAGAATTATTTCCACTTTGTAGAGAAGCGAAGCTTTATTGATAGGCTCCACATTTCTATCATTTCTAATTTTCTCCTCGTGTTACCCGTGGGAAAGGGGAGCGTTTATTTGATAACAGTCTCTTTTCAGACGGGGGGTGTTTGTGAAACTGTGTATAGGGGGGTTTCATCATTTCAGGTTCATGAGTCAACTGTTATTTGATTGGTAGTTTGAGAAAAGGTTTCTTTGTTTCATGTCTCGAAAATGTTGGGATTTGAAAAGGTTTGTTTTGTAAACATTACGTCTCAGAATCTCCCTTCTTCGACTTACCTTTGGCGTCTGCTAGACATATCAGCCTCCCTTTACATATTCACTTGAACTGGTGATCTTCCAGGGGAGCGGCGTGTTTGAGATCAGGTAAGGGTTTGCAAAAGTCTTTCCTGCCAGTCAGGAAATACGTCATTATCTTGCCTTTACCCTGCCAACGGAGAGTTGAGTTGTTAAAGAATTTACTCGAACCACGGGCCTCCCAAACTTAAAGTTCAATTTTTTACGCGTCTACGACGTGTATCGAGATTTTTTTTGTACGTCAGACCTTTTGTTTGTACTCAACCATAAAAGAGATAGCATTGGGAATTCGTTGATTCTTTAAAAACAAGTAAATAACTATACTTTGTTTGAAACAAACTCCACATCGAGTCCTTGTTGTTTTCTTGTGTTTTGTGCCACCTTTTACGCTATTCTGAAAAATGAGTTTATGTTGGGGTTTTGTAATTATGAGCCAGGCGCAGTCCCTTGGGCATATCCAATAATATTTATTCAAGCTCATCATTATTACTATTCAATTGACCTTACCAGTTAGTACGCTTCAGGGGGTTTAATTTTCATTGCTAGTTCTTCACAGATGTAACTAAAAAGGCTGTATTGAACTATTTCCCAACAGTATACCTGTATGTAACAAATCAGCCATTGTCCTTCTCCTATAAACTGGTGCGCGTCTACTCCTACACCCTTTGTCTTGTTATGGAAAATATATAATATAAACGCTTTCTGTGCGTATGAGTGCAGAATAGTTTTTGCGCCTCGAATTGTCGTAAGAACCGGCATAAAACAAAAGAAAACAATACTTTGGAAGAAGATAAAGTTTGTTTCAAACTTGGTAGTAATAACATGTTTTTATTAGAATTGAGAAATTTTCCATACTTTGTACTGTTGCAATTTGTAATAGCGTCGCAATTTGTAATACCTGTCGCAATTTGTAATAGCTCATTGTCGCAATTTGTAATAACCTTTTCAAAACAATTTTAAGCATGTTCACAGTCTTTCTTGGGCATTTAGGAAGCTTTAGATGACTGACCATGCAGCGTAATGACTAAGTAAGTTTCTCGATATTTTACTTTTTATTTCGTTTTCCCGGAAGGTTGCAGAAGCCACATATTTTTAAATAAAATTATACATTAAGCAAAAACAAATGCAGGTGAACTCGGAACTTTCTGATTTTTAGTTTTCTTGTTATTTTATTTACATTTACTTTAACCGGCTCTTTGATTTATACATAAATTCTGCTTAATGTGTGTGTGTGCGCTAAAATTTTGTATTTCCTGTAGTTAGATATATATGTTACAGAAAAGTTTTGACTTAACCAAAGAACCATAAGTTGCAAATATCGGAGCGGTTCTTCCTGGACTGAACAGACAGGGAACCATACGCTAAACTCAAAAACAATTCAAATAAGAAGATTATCTGGAAGATCAGCTAATACTCGAAAGCGTTTGTCAAAATAAATAACGTAAAAATGGCAACGAAATGGAGCTCTCGGTCATATGGCATTTTTGTCCTTTTGGTCTGTTTTGACACAATAAAATACTTACAAACTGCTTGTGTACACATTTCACATTTCAAAAATGTTTATTTTTTGTTGGCTTAAACTTATAACATAGTTCAGAAACACTTTTAACATGCCAATTGTATCCTTTGAAAAAGTTATTACAAATTGCAACAAGATAGAGTTATTACAAATTGCTACAGGTATTACAAATTGCGACGCTATTACAAATTGCGACGCTATTACAAATTGCGACAGTACATACATTCTCATACGGTAGCTCTTACCTCTGTGTGTTATCTAACACTAAGTACATAAAATCAAACTGAGTTTGAAAGCATCAGTGTATACCAACCTTTATAGGCACAACTCCCCTCTCCTCCAGCTGGTAACCGGTGAGTTGGTCAAGGACAGTTTTACAGTTTTGACTGACGTGAATACGAAGAGCTGAAACAAACAACTTGGCAGTGAGACCAAAAATGTGCTTACCTAGGCTACGTTTACACGGTACAGGCTTACCGGTACAAAATTTGCACGTTTAGGCGTTTCGTTTACACGGAACAAGCTGAACTGTACAAGTATTGACCGGCTAACCGTGCGAATTTCCGTCCTTTAAAATCGTAGTCAATTTTTTTGTCCTCCGCCATCAAACCGTGTAGACACTTTCACCGGGTGAATTATTGCACGGTTAAAGGTTTGACCTGCGCATGTTCATGTAAAAATTGGCTAACAAATAACTGAGTTAACTGCAGGCTCTAAGTACGACCTGTGTAAACAAAAATAGAGGCGGTTTTTTTTTCGACCGATTAAATATTTAAACAGTACCGTATAAACGTAGCCTTAGATTGGGTTCAAAATTCGTTAAACACCAAAAGGGAATCAATCTATCATTGTAGGGGGCTGTTAGTGCACAGGCAACAATTACGCGACATATATCAATACCTTTCGAATCTTTATCAACCCCCCCCCCTCCCTATATTGGGATAGTAGGTATGACCATCGTATTTTATAGGGGTTAAAATTGCCAGTCCGGTATTTTGTAGGGGTTGTTAAAAGAAACCCTGTGTTAAACCAAGAGCCTGGTATTTTTAGGGTTGAAAAACCCCAAGCTATTGGACTGCTTGCAGTCCCGTGATTAAGCAAACATGCGTACTTATACGCTGGAAGTTAAGACAAAAGTCCTTTGGCGAACGTCCTATTACACGGGCGCGCCTTTACTTATTGCATATCACCTTCAGCGTAACACAAGGGAACTTAGGGTCGATCCTCTAGCTTCCCATGGAAAATTTTTCAATTGGTAATTTTTAGGGTAATTTTAGAACCAAGAGGTTTTTTTTAGGGTGGAAAATTTTTATGCCTTGGTCTTTTTTTAGGGTATTTTGGGGACTTTTCCGACGGTAACCCCTACCCTTTTAACCCCGAAGTATCCCCCGGTTATCAAAGTCATTCCTACAATCAACCCCAGTATGTTTGAAGGTAAATGCTTAGATGTTGTTGCCTATGGTGACAAAACTGACGCTATCGGTAAGTCTCGGGTGACCTTTTGTTTGATTTGAGTAATACATGTAGAAGTTTCTCCGTATCTCTTAGTAGCCCCGACAAAAAAAGAAATTGACACAAACTCTAATTTATAACATTTAACCGACCCAGTCCACTAGACTCCATCCGTGAAGCGGTATTCACAGTGTCTCCAAATAAGCAGTAGCGCGGCATCTTCAACCCAACCACGCCAGATACACACGGACCTACAAAAACCACAAGATGGAACATTTGTTTAATAGAGCCTATGACACGAAATCAGTTTTTTCAATTTTCAAAAAAAAGGTACTATAAAAACTGGTTTGCCAATTTCGAGAAACATAAAATGAAAAAATGTTTAGATAAAGCTTGTAGAATTTCAAGTTTTTCTCGCTTAAAGTGTCCCCTCCAAAATCCCAGTTAGATGACGTCAGGTCACGTGTGTCTCGCCTCAGTACCGTGAGTGATCTAATAAACGCCCAGGACACCTTTTGAACTTCGGGGGTCGAGGGGGGGCGTCAAATATACACGAGGCGTTTAATAGAGGGAGGCGTTTTGTTCATTTAAATTGTAAGAAAGTTGCTAGCGGACTGAACACAGAAATTAACAAAATTAAGGAGTGCTATTCTTACTTTGAACTTGAGGTTGTTCAAGATGCAATTCCCAAGCCACTGCTAACCAACCAAGCAAGAAAATAAATAAAGGGTGTTATTTTACCCTGTGGAGCATTTCCTTGGTTTTTGAGGCTATTCCTTGGGGGCGTCTATTACACACGGGCCGTCTGTAAGAGGGGGCGTCCAATACAAATTTTACTTCACAGGAGAGGCGTTTACTAGATACGAGGCGTTAATTTGGATGTTTATTAGATCATTTACGATATACCAATATGGTGCCAAAAAGTAACTGCTACAGCTTTCCGTAGATACTCTTGCAACTACAGATGCTTTAAAATCAATTTTGGACAAACTGGGGCGAGACTCACGTGACCTGACGTCATCTCATCTCCAGATATTTAGAAGAGTAGGCATTTCCTGCGTTGTAGCAGGTCCAAGCTTTTTCAATCGTCGATTTGACTATACCGAGGGTTTAGATCTGCGGCGTAGACTAAGTGCGGCGCAGGCTAAGGGATGTCATGTCCCAGATGTTTAAAAAAATAGGGATTTAGTGTCCAAGCTTTTTGTAATTGTAGGGATTTCAAGTCCTTGAAAGAGTAGGGTTTGGGTTCGCTTTCCAGTAAGGGCGGTAACCAGCCTTAAAAGATCCACAACTTGGTTCGGTACTAAGAGAAAAATTAAAATGTACCAACCAGAGTGAATGCCTATTCTCAATTGTAGCTGTCTCCCAGGCATGTGACGAACTTTGAAGCTGCACATGTCACTCAGCAGGTCAAGCGACATGTTGGCGATCTCTCCGGCGTGTTTGATTCCATTTCTTTGGGGTAAACCAGAAACAACCATATACGAGTCACCAATGGTTTCAACCTAGAAAATTAAACCGTTTGTAAATAAGAAAAGGTAAAGGCGGTACATCTGCATGCGTAGCGCCTTTTCTACGTGAATATGCTCAAAGGCGCTTTACAATAATCAGTACTGGACTGGAGTGGTTTCCTCTTTAAATTTCATCTGCATCAACAGAACCTCATAATAAAAAGAAAAGGTTGAACGTAGATGTAACCCTAACCGTGGTATAACCCAAGAACCCCCACCCTGGATACACCCTTGTAACCCTCCCTTAGGCTCACCCCTGTAAGTCTCCTCTGGGTACACCCCTAGAACCCTCTTCTGGGTACTCCCCTAAGAACACCCCTGCAAATCTCCTCTTGGCTCACCCCTGTAAGTCTCCCCTGGGTACACCCCTAGATACCTCCCCTGAGTACACCCTAGAACTCTCCCCTGAGTACTTTCCTTTAACCCTCTCCTGAGTACATCCCGAAGATCCACCCCTTGGGACATTCCTAGAGTCCTCCCCTGAGTACATCCCTGCAACCCTCCCATTGTTTCACCCCTGTATGTCTCCCTGGGTACACCCCTAGAACCCTCCCCTGAGTATGTACATTCGTGCAACCCTCCCCTTGGCTTACCCCTGTAAGTTGCCCCAGGATACACCTCTAAAACCCTCCTCTGGGTACACCCCTAGAAGCCTCCCCCGAGTGCATCCTTGTAAACTCCTGTAACTCTCCCCTGGGTACACCCTAGAACCCTCCCCTGGACATACCCCTACTTTACCCATCCCTGGGCAAACCCCTGATTCTCACGCATGTGTTTTAATTAGTGCTTTTTTGCTGTATCAAACGAGACCAATAAGCCACGTGACCACACACTATTGGGTTGTAACCGCTGCCAAGTAGAGGTGCTGCAATAGTTCTGATATTAGCTCCGCACTATACCTTGTAGACCTCGTGGGAATCTATGATATTGTCAAAACACGTGTAAAGATCATTTAGAAGGGAAACAACCTGTGAACACAATGCAAAATGCAACAACAGTCAATTTCATCACAATACCAGTCAATATTATTACAACACCATTCATCATTATCACGATACCAGTTAATATTATCACGATATCAGTCAATATTATCACAATACCAGTTAATATTATCATAATATTAGTCAATATTATCACAATGCCAGTCTATATTATCACAATACCAGTTAATATTATCACAATAGTCAAGGTTATCACCTTTTTATACTTTTTGCTCTATACAACATCTTAACCCTTATCCTGCAAAAAACGGTTTCACATGAATTTGATGAATTAGAAATGTTCTAACTTTAAACCAATGCTTTAACACCTACAAAGAAACCATTCATTTTTTCCTTGTCTTTACAAGTAGATTCTGAAAATGACAACAAATTTTGAAGTTTGTAATTTGTTGAGATTTTATGACTTGAGTTTTAAAAAAATTTCGCGGGACAAGGATTAACACACAGGCCGATTGAGATGGATTGGAAATATTAGAAGTTTGCTTTATTAATGTGCTCTCCTTATTCAAACTTCCATGGCAAGAATCGTTTTGACAATGATGTTATGTGTCACTGAATGCCATTTCGATTTTTTCAAATGTCTTGTTTTCACATCTATACACAATGTGATAATGTCGACGTTATCTAGTTAATGTCAATAGTGTATGTGTACTCGTTATTTAACTATACGTATACATGCATGTTAGCTAGGAATTCCATGTTAATTCTTTTAAGAATTTCTTTCCCAAAAAAAAAACTAAGGAGTGTCGAAAAATATTAGATATTACATAGTTTTTTTAGCTGTTTATATTTGTTTATTACATTGGTAAGTCAAATTTGTAGGTCAAAAAACCAGTTAAATCTTGCGCGCTGATTGGCCTAAAATCCTTCCAACAACTTCCCATACAGGACCAGAGAGCTGATGGACTGATTTCTCGCAAACGCAAGCGTGCAAAGATATAATTGTTTGTTCTTTTGATTTAAAACTGAAGCAATGTAATAAATATCTTAACAACCTTGTTTATTTACTCGGTCTGTCCGGGTAAATGGAGATAGTTCAAGAGTATCATAATTTTATTTATAGCTTGTTCCGATACTTTACACATAAAAATAAAACAAACTTCTTAAATTGGACAATAACGCTTAAGAAATGTTACTTTCGAACGACTCTCAAACTTATTCCATTATCTTACCTGTAAAGGAGAGCTTTCTGAAGCGAGTTTGGTAAATGCAACAATATCGCTAAAGAAGATTGTTACTTGATCGAACCATTCGGCTTTAACCTGCTGTCCTCTCTTTAACTGCTCTGCCACAGTCCTACAGGGGACAAAAACAGCCCCATTATGTCATATTCGATTACGATGAAAAGCTATCAAAACGTTGATAGAATAACATTTTTGAATGGCCGAAATAGTTCAGTGCCGTGTGGATAATGAATTTTGCGCCTTTTTCCCGCAGAATTGCTAAAGCTGCTGCAACAGATATTAAATGTAAAAGTAAAATGTTGCATTTCTATAGCGCCCTTCCCATGTACATGCTCAAAGGCGCTTTACAATGATCACTTTTACTCCCAGCGGACTGGAAGCATATATAGGCGCCTCTAGCAGCCGCTTCAAAGCAGTCCATGTATGTTTGTACCACGGGTTCGTTAACGTCTTTTTCTTCTTTTTTTGACGCAATATTGTCTCTCGTCCAAAAAAAGAAGAAAAGACGTTAATGAACCCTTGGCTGGTACTCATTTTACCGACCTCGGAAGGGTTGAAACATGGAAAACTGAATGGACTTTGTCGGGAAAGAAGGTCATCCAAATATTTATATTCAAATGTTAACCCTCGACCAAGCCAGGAATCAAACCGAGGACTTCATGATTGGGAGGCAGAGATCTGAACCAACCGCTCTAATGTATAAGATGACATGGTTTCATTAAGCGGGCGTCGTAAAATCAATTTTCGATCGCTCTTAGCGTTCACTATTGTTTTTTGTGTTTTATAAGCTCCATAATACAGTGGGGTGTTCAAGGCATGTTGGCAGTCACTGATTTGAAAGCAACACGAATGATCACAAAAACGAAAATCAGAGAAAATTCTGAACAAAACAATGACTATCCAATCATACCTTAGTTTTTACAACACGATTAACTCCCACTTTTCAATGAAGATTTTTTGGCAAATATAGCACTGTTTAAATACACGAATATCGAAGCATACATAATGAAAAACAATCTTAACTCATAACCGGAGGGTTTAGTCACAAAAACTATGGTGATTCAACATAAAGAAGGTGGGTTTTTTTTACTTTGAGCATTTTTACTGTATTTTGATATTTTTTTATGATTTTTTCATAAGAGCCCTTCCGCCCCTCTTAACGTGCAATGGACGTTAAGCGTTCAAAATCGATTTTACAACGCTCCCTAAGAATGTCAGTATTAAGCTAAAGACACTTACGGAGGAAGCATCCGGTATAACAGGGCATCAGTTTTCATCTTTTCTTCCTCTAACTGCTGCGTCCTTTCGTGGACTGTGTCCTCCAAGTGATCGGTGTATTTCTCCATCATAGAAATCATGTTATCCATGATATTGATTTGCCTAACAAAAACAAGGAAAACAGAGTTGTTGAGCGTAGAATCATTTAACCATTCATTCCACAAGCGGGTTTCTATTGATCCGTTGCAAATTAGTAGAGGGATCGTGCCAGAGGCAAGCATCTTTTTCCTTACTTTAATTAGGAAAGTATTCGGACGATTAAACTTTCGGACAAAAAGAAAATCCTAAAACTTAGCCTTGGGTTGTCAGAAACAATTTATTTATAAACATATCGCGAGCATTTCTTAGACAGAGAGGGCTTAATTAATACAGTGCTTTAACGACGTTAAAAATAGCAGACTGAAGCAATAGCGCCCTCGTTTTTTTCTGTTGTTGGTAAACCAATAGTTTTATTAACAATTTTTTAAAGTATATTAACTTTTATCGTTTTTCCGAAATTTCATGTCCGTTTTAGGTTAAAATCGAATATAAGTTTAAGGTTCGAATATTTTCGTAATTAAAGTATGGAAAAATGTTTTATTTCATTGACCCGTTGCGCGTGAGCTCAGACTTGATTCAATTTAGAAGCATTTTTGAAGATACGCACAGGGGAACCACGAAGGTGAAAGACGTCGAACGCACTTCATTAATGGGATTGTAGGTAAGACCGTCGTATTTTTTAGGGGTTAAAAATGTCAGTCCGGTATTTTTAGGGGTTGTTAAAAGAAATCCTCTGTTAAACCAAGAGCCTGGTATTTTAATTTTTAGCTATTGAACAGTTCCGTGTTTTGGCAAACGTGCGTACTGAACAAGAAGTTAAGACAAAAGTCTTTTGGCGACCATCCTATTACGCGCGCGCCTTAAGTTGCTGCATCGTGTTTAGCACAACACGAAGGGACTGAGCGCCGATCTGCTAGCTATCCAGGGAAAAATTTCAGCTTTCAGTTGGTATTTTTAGGGTAATTTTAAAACCGACAGGTATTTTTTTAGGATGGAAAATTTTTATCCCTTGGCATTTTTAGGGTGTTTTCGGGACTTTTCCGATGGTCAACTCTACTCTTTTAACTCCGCTTTATACTAATTTCTCTGTCACTTGCTTTCGCAAAAAAATAGAAGGGGCACATTTTCAACGAGTTTAAAATACAAGTCAAGTTCGAATTTTTTAGTGAAAAATCAAAGATAAGGAGCATAAAAGGCTTGCAATGTTTTCATGATCAACTGAAAATATGTTTATAACAGACGCAAATTGAAATGTTTTGCAACGCACATAAGCCGTATTTTGCAGTGATGGTGATTGACTTGTGGTCTATAACAGAACAAACTTAAACCATCCATACGATTTGTTTAAACTTCACTGAGGAATAATCGCGTCAACACATAACAATGTTTTCGATATCTCTTCTCATTTGAAAGCCTTGGTGGAGATCACAGAGACTTCCCGTTCTTAGAGCTCAATGATAAAAACACTCTTTAATTCCTCGATCACTTTGAAAAATTTTGTCTATAATTTAATTTATATTCTTTTTTACTTGGCTGACTTTTTGGAATCGCATGACATTGTAAAGATTTAGTTGGAACATTAAAGAAGCTTAGTTTACATTTTTAAGTTAGTCAATAAAATCAAGTTTTAGACATTAATTGTTCTTACTTTCCTCCATTGATTTTCTTCAACATGTTCAGGATATCAGAGAAACTAGGTCTGTCCAGCGGTTGATCGTTCCAACATGACGTCATCAAGGCAACATATAACTGATTTCCAATGTCCCGCGGAATCTTGGGACGGAATGGCGGACATTCGCTATGCTGAACTCGATTTACAATTGCTGTGGTAAGGTATGACAGAAAGGAGTTTATAACAATGAGTACAATCGAGGTGGCCTGAAGATACAGAAACGTTTCATCTAGCTCGCGTAGCCACACATTGGGGTGGGGTGGGGACTGGGCTGGTGAGAAGGGAGAAGGAAGAAGGGAGAGGGGAAATATTTAGTAATATATTTAAAGAGCATATGAAACGAAATCAGTTTTTCAATTTTCAAAAAGTATACTATAAAAAGCATTGGTTTGCCAAGTTCGAGAAATATACGATGAAAGTACGGCGTGTAGAATTTTGAATTTTTCCCGCTAAAAGTGTCCCCTCTAAACAATATGACGTAACAGGTCACGTGCGTCTCTCCTCAGTCCATCCAAAATCGATTTAAAACATCTGTAACTAATATAGTTTCTATCTAAAGTTCTAGCAGTTATGGATGTTTTAAAATCGACTTATCTCTTTACTTCGTGGCACCATATTAGATAGACTTAGGCGAGACGTACGTGACCTGTTACGTCATATTGTTGGTCTTCTGGAGGGGACACTTCTAGCGGGAAAAATTCAAAATTCTACTTGCCGTATCTTGGCATACTTTCATCTTATGTTTCTCAAACTTGGCAAACCAATGTTTTTTATGGTATACTTTTTGAAATATTGAAAAACTGATCTCGTATCATAGCTCTTTAAGTGATTTTCTTACTTTTTGCTTCCATGAAATCATTCATCTAACACCGCAGCCCCCTAAATTTAGGGCAGGGTTGGATGGAAAAAAAATTTTTATAGAAACATTTAAAACAATTTTCTTACTTTTTGCCTCCATGAAGTCATTCATCTAATACGACAGCCCCCTAAATTTTGGGCGGGGTTGGATGGAAAGAAATTACTTTATAGAAACATTTTAAACACTTTTCTTACTTTTCGCCTCCATGAAGTCATTCATACAGTACGGCAGTCCTCTTAGGAGGATTTCCTGTAGAATAATACCAAAACTAAACACGTCCCCTGCTTGAGACTTGCTACTCGCTGTGGATTCCCGTAGATGCTCTGGTGCACGCCACAGAAGCTCTAAATAACAAGTTGCAATAAAATGAATAGATCTGTTTGCGTTTGTACAGGTAGCACGCAAATAGTAAAAACTACTATAATAAATCAACATAATTTTGACAGCTTAGATTTCTCACCACCATTGTCATCATCACCGTCATCATCTTTACCATCGCCATCTTCATTGTCATTGTAACCAATACAATCACTACCAACGTCATCATTATACCTCTGACACCATTTTCATTATAACCACCATCATCGTCATCGTCATCATCAGCATCGTCACCATCAAAGCCTTGTCATCACCATCGTCAACATTAAAATCATTTTCATCGTCAACGCTATCATTTTCATCATCGTCATTATCATCAACTGTAAATGTCATCACCATCGTATCGTAACAAATACCTTCAGTTCATCGTCAATACCATCGTCATCATTAGACATCTCATTACCACAGCAATCAACGTCATCGTCAGCATTATCTATCGCTATCTTGTCTTCGTCATCGTTAATACCGTCATCGTGTTCTCTTTGTCACAATATTTGTTATCTTCATCGCAACAGTCAACGTCATCGTCATCACTATCGTTACCGTCTTTGTCATCGTTAACACCATCACCGTATCCTTTGTTTTAATTTTTGCCCACCACAATATCTTTCATCTTCATCGCAGCTTTTAGCCGTTGTCGTTGTTCACATGTGTAAACGTCACTCTGCCTCCAAACATGAATACTTACGGTTGTACCGCTGTTCCATGCCCACATCAAGATCAAGTGTTTCACTGTCTTTCAAAATACTGAGCCCGTGATTAGTGACTTTGCATACCCAGCGGCTATCAACCACACAGTTTGACGATTTCAAGTCTCCGTGACATTTCATTGGACTTTTATGAATAAAATTCATACCCTGGACAACGGAAACAAAATATGCTGTCAGGGTAATGGTAAATCCGATTTCAACCGGTTTTTTTACATGCTGAAAGCAGTGTCAAACACTGTGAAATGGCCGGTAAAATCTAGGGAAAATTTGCCTTCAGATTTGAGGTTTTTGAGTTCTATCAAAGAAATTTTAAAAAACGATTTTCCATGAAAAAAAATTTGAGGTACAAGACAAGATACTGAGTACCTGCTTGGCAGAGGTTTCGATATTTTCTCTATTTTAACGAGAAGGATTAATGAAAATTACACCTCTGCACGGATCTGCTCGGTTTTCTGTATACATTATTACAGCGTCACTTAAACATCACTTACGCCGAACTGGCGGCCATGATGGTAACACGGGCTCGAATACTCTCAGCGGATAAAGACAGCTGGCTCATAGATAGTCAGTGGAAACTTCATACTATGACATGCGCCAAAATTGAAACTGGTTAGCGATTTTTTCTAAGAAAGAATTTGCAACAACTAATTTTAACGATTTAAAGGGTTTTTCTTGAACATTTGTCAGTTGAACTTATGTATTCAGGAACGCAACAGAGTGTGTCGACCTTTGCATCAACACCATCAGTTTCAGTTCAGTTCAGTTTATTTGTTTTACCACATTTTACAAATTTACAAGTGTAACTTAAAAAAATTTTTAATATATCAATTATAATGTGGCAAGGAAGCCCAAAAGAAACCAATACAGCTTATAAAGTTTGGGCTTCCTTGT
>JAOBRD020606249.1:0-15712 GCA_027575215.2 Hydrozoanthus sils
TATGAGAGGTCCAAGAAATAGTGTCATCAAATATTACGCCAAGATAAGTAAATTCGTAAACACGTCTCAGACATCGTTCATTAAAATCAATGACAAAGTCTCTATATTTAGATAGTTTTGCGTGTGTTCCAAAAAGCATAGTTTCAGTCTTGGTAGTATTCAGGAAAAGGCTGTTTTCTTCAAGCCAAGCACGTAAGCTGGATAAATCTTGATTGAGATTCTCTTGAATGACAGAAGTATTAGGTCCAGCACAGAATAACACGGTGTCGTCTGCGTACATCAATACATTGCAGCGTTTGATTGTGGAGGGTAGATCGTTAATATGTAGAACAAAAAGCAAAGGTCCAAGAATGGAGCCTTGAGGGACACCAGCAGTAGTTGGCAGTGGGTCAGATGATACACCTCCAAACCCCACTTTTTGGGAGCGATCATTTAAATAGTTCTCAAACCATTTCAACTCTTTACCTTTAATCCCCAGAGCGCACAATTTCTTCAGCATTACATTATGTTCTATGGTGTCAAATGCTTTTCGCAAGTCTACAAATACAGCACCAGTTATAAGGCCCTGGTCAGTGTTACGTCTGATGGTATCAGCAAAGGACAGAGCCTGTAAAAGTGGTGGAGTGCTGTTTGCGAAACCCACATTGATAGAGACTTAATAGATGATTTTCCTGTAGATATTCAACGAGCTGAGAGTGTACCACCCTTTCTAGTAGTTTTGATACAGCTGGCAATATAGATATAGGCCGATAATTGTCTATATTATCTCTCTTGCCTTTACTTTTAAATAAAGGAATCACATACGCAACTTTCCAGTCATCAGGAACTTTACTTTGAGATAATGAAGCGTTGATAATTGTTGTAATTGGTTTAGTAATAATGCCAGCAGCGTCCTTGAGTAACCGTGGTGGAATATTGTCTAGGCCTACGGCTTTCCCGGTTTTAAGACGGCGAATTTCCGAGGAAATAACGGAGTCAGAGATTTTATTAAACACAAATGTGGATTTGGTTGTTTGCATTGGAATTTTTCTTGTGAAAGCCTTAGATGTAGCTTGGTCGATAGATTTACATAGGTTAGCTGCTGCATTTACAAAACTTTTGTTAAAAGCATTTGCAATGGAGTGTTTGTCAGTCGTTAATGTGTTGTCTATTCTGATTACTGAAGACGGTTCTTTACTTTCACCAGGCAGAATTTTCTTCACCGTTCGCCAGGAGGGTTAATATCTTTAGAGTTTTCTTGGATCAAACGTCGGTTGTAGCTCTCCTTTTCTCTGAGAGCGGTAACTCGACCAGTCCAGTGGAAGCCCAGATTTGCGTGCTTTTTTATGTAAATAGTCTCTTTGCCTCATTTCACGCTTTATGGAACTATTGAGCCATGGACAATTGTTTAAACCCCTTATACGTTTTTGAATAGTTGGGGCGTGACGTTCGGCTACAGTGGAAATTTTTTCTTTGAACGTTTGCCAGAGTTCATTAACGTCAGTATTGTTAACATCGTCCTTTGAACAACCAAAATCTGTATTCTTTAAGTCATCACAGAATTTGCCCGGATCATAATTAGCATAATTGCGGAAAGTTTTTATTTGTGGTGCAGCTTTCTTCCAGTTAATCTTTCTTATACAGAAGATCATTTCATGATCGCTCAAACTAGCGCTGATGACCTCAGAATCCTTGATGTTTTTGGGACAGTTTGTAGCAATCAAATCAATCAAAGTTTTTGATTCGGCAGTAATTCTTGTCGGTTCCTTGATGAGTTGAGTGAATTGGAGTGTTCTGAATAAAGTTTTTATTTGTTTACATTCAGGAATAATGGCTCGCTTTTTTAAAAAGTCTGTATTCCAGTCGCCTAGGACAATCGCTCCTTGGCCTTTAGAAATCGCTCTGTTTAAACTGCTATCCAATTTTGCACTAAAATCTTTATCATAATGGTTCAACGAATTTGGAAGACGGTAAAAGGCTCCAATAAGGAAACTAAGTGATTTTGGAAGCGATACTTCAAGCCATAGACCTTTGACATCAGAACTTTCAAGATCTTCCCGTCTGTTAACCATTACATCGTTACGGAAATAAAAAGCTACGCCATTACCTTTGCCTTTCCTGTCCTTCCTGAGCAGTTTATAACCAGGGATACTTAGTTCCTCATTTGTTATAGAATCTTTTGACCAGGTTTCTGTAAGACCAAAGAGATGTATATTTGATCTAAGCTTCAATAACAGAGGACGTAACTGATCTACTATCTTTGGAAGACTTTGAATATTTTGATGTACAATTTTCAAGCTACGCGTGTTAATTAAATCCTGAAGCTTTAAGGGAATATCCAAGTCGTCTTCACTCAAATTATTCTCTAGATTCCAGCGGTCAGAACAGCATAGGTCACTGGGTAGGTGACATGAATTCAAAGCAGTTACTAAAAAAGATTTACTACGATTGAAGCACTTCACAGACGAAGGTCCCGGGTTCTGCATCACATCTCCGCGCAGGAGCAGTAAATTTACTAGCAGGACGTCCCGAGTGAGACGAATTAGTTGAGGACGACAACTAAATTTGTTGCAACAGCTCGAGCGTTTTGTCGGCTTTGAGTAGGCTGAAACTTGGGAGACGTTTTGCGAGGTTAATTTTCCCACGTACTCCTCACCTCAACTGCACTGCCAGATGTAAATGATGTAACTCTAATTTATACTAACCATTGGTGTAAAACAAAAGAAAATTTGTGACACAAAGAAGCTTAGGAAAGTTCCCAACTACAGAACATTGAGCTAGAACGACTTATAATAATGTGTCTTATTGCATATGCCAATCAATTAACATGTACAGTCTGACTCGTTACAAGTGTATACTGCATGCATGTTTATTTAAATCGACATTTGACCCATTAAGTGCATTAAGTCGGCCCATGTAACAGAATCCACAGAGCTTTTGGATTCCGGATTCCGAGCCAATGGATTCCGGATTCCGACCCCCTGGATTCCGGATTCCAACCCTCTGGATTCCGAATTCCGACCCTCTGGATTCCGGATTCCACTCTTTGTATTGTGGATTCCAACACAAGCCTAAATCACTAGATTTCAAATCTAGCTTCCAAAAATATCGTTTTTGCAGTAGTGTGTTTTCATTCACCCTTTTGAAAAACATTGTCTTGTTCTTCGGCCTCAATATATCTTTCTTTTCGTGTTGTTGACGGCGTTTGCTTTTTTGATATATTTATTTTAATTGGTTCCTTTTCGGTCTGAATGTGGGTACCCTGATCTCAGTGCTCAGCTAATCTTTTGGACAATTGCCAGTTTATTTCAAGGTCATAAATAACTGTTGCTATTAGTCTATACTGCTGTTGTCATACGCCCTTGTCAGATCAAGTCAATTAATTGTACGCTCCCCTGAAGGGATCTTTAGTGAAAATTCTTCACGGCATTTTCTCAGTGCAATGAACAATGTTGAATACAAAAGAGATTCAGACAATGAGCACATCGACAGTGACAATGAGTATGAGGACCTGTTAATTATTGCATTGGCTATGTTATATATGGTAAATGACGAATAAGTGGTAATTGTTAGGCCATGAGTAGTCCCCTAGCACGGGCATCCTCGTTTGGAAAAATGTGCATTTTACGAGTTTGTGCTAATCTATAGACTGCATATAAAACTGAGAATCGTAAAAAGTGGTCGTGAATTTTTATAAGGTTACGCACGCTATAAGCATCACAAGCTCCGGACTTTTTAATGTTGAATCGGTTAAGTGAGGTTAGGTCAAGTAGAGGCTAGTGCCCACTTCTTGCTCATTGTGATATGCTATAAACAGCCGAACATGAACATGTTGAGATAACAACAGTAACAACTACTATGAAATCAAAACCAGTCTGTAAAACTCCACTGATCATGGTAAAATATCTTGCATTCTGTACCAAAGTTCTTTCCTGTTTTTATTTCTTGCAATAAACTCGTTTTCTACGTTACAAGTCGTAAGTTATCAGTGTGGGCCCTCTGGGTGTTTAGTAAGGCCGCGTGAATGAAGCGTTTTTGCGACATTTTTGCTTTAAGCCAGATTTTATTCGTCTTAATTGTTGTTGAAAACGAATGTCCGCCAGAAGCACTTATTGCGGTATTGACGTAAATCATAATACTGACAGTATCACATCACTGACCATACTTGTATTAGCAGCTCGGCCGACATTGTGGTTTTTCCGTTCAGTGTGTTCGGAACGCACAAGTCTTGATCCAAATTACAATTTAAAAAAAATCGTTTTTAAAAGACTGATGAAATAAGGTCAAAATAACCATAGTTTGGTTTGCTCTGATAAGGATCGTAATCAGTCAGCCGCTAAAGGCACTACCGATTCTCAGAAGGTAACCACAAGTGTAAAATTTTTTTAACTTAACGTACTGCCGAAACACAAGTCAATGCTTCAAAAAAAATAATTCGCTATAGGTTTTAATTCTGTTAACCGTCACTGAAATCATGACGGTTAAGGCTCACATTGATAAGCACGGCATTCCCGTTTAAATATTTTGTTTGTCCTGCTCTTTCAAATGACAACTACATAGACCTATATACACTTGGCTGACCATTGTGTAGATTTTAATTTCTCTTATTTTCTAAAGTGTGTTTTTATTATATTTTAAAAATATAACTTAAATCTTGTCGTCTTGCTGCCTTTCCAAATGCCTTTCTCTGTTTTCTAAAGGCGGCGAAGTACGAGATACAAAAAGCCTCAACTTGTCGCGCAACATTGTTTTGTTGTATGTTTTTGGTCGGAGTTTCCCGTTTTTCACGTCGCGTGATCAACTTGGCGCGCAACAAAAACAGGGCTTCTGTTCTGCGGCATTTTGTAATAATGACGCATTTTGTAATAAGTTACGCATTTTGTAATAACGATTGCGGCTATTTGTAATACTGTGCGCATTTTGTAATAAATCTAGCTACGCATTTTGTAATAAGGGCTGCGGCATTTTGTAATAATTGCAAGTGTACGCAAATTGTAATAATGTCTGACGCAATTTGTAACAAGTTCTTCCAAATGATGTTGATGTGGTAACCAACACAACTGATTCGTTTATGGTTGTTGATTGTTCATGGCTCAAGCTATATGCTATAGGTTTAGGTTGGTTCAGAATTAAAAACATTTTTCGTCGCAAATAACTTGCTTTTTTTTTTTGTTTTTTTTTAGTCGTTTTTACGTATCAGCATGTTTTTCGGGTTGTTGTTATTGCTATACCTTAATATTGCTGTACCTGTTAAAAAAGCTTTTGTCCGCAAGAGAAAAAAAACTAATATAAAATGCACCGTGAACTACAAGTTTATAGTTCAATACGTTGTAATAAGTTATTAAAGTTCCTGTTCAAAGTCTTGTAGAGTTACGATGTTCTTTCAGTTCTTCCGGGGACGAAGAGAATGTTGGTAGACTCTCCATATATTTCTAAGGATTCTTTCGTGTTAAAAGTTCCTCTCAGGGGTTTTATGGCTTGCGGCTCTTTGCCTATACAACCCTTGTCAAATAGTTTTGGAACTCCTCAATAAAAGCGGTCTATTCCATTTAACCAGAATAAAATGCCCCATCTCTGTCTGCAAACAATATTGTGCAATGGGTTAAGTTGTAACAGAACCGTAGGCTCCGGCACCCTGAAGCCCAAATCCAGTCAGTGGCCTACGGCCTACTCCCTTAGTTAAAAGCCTCCATATTGCGTATCGACAAACCCTTGGAACGAAGCTAAATGCAAAAGCTTTTGGCTGCTTGTAGATAAGAAAAATAATTGCAAAAGAATGATAGAACGAATGTTATATATTAATTTCATACTAACAATCAACAACTATAAAGATCAGCTGTGTCGGTCACAATATTAACATCATTTGGAAGAACTTGTTACAAATTGCGTCAGACATTATTACAATTTGCGTACACTTACAATTATTACAAAATGCCGCAGCCCTTATTACAAAATGCGTAGGTTAGATTTCATACAAAATGCTGCACATTTTATTACAAAATGCGCACGTTATTACAAAATGCCGCAATCGTTATTACAAAATGCGCAACTTATTACAAAATGCGTCGTTATTACAAAATGCCGCAGAACACACGTCATGCTGTTTCTGACTTGGATGATTGATTCGATACCCATAGCAATTACTGCTCACTACCTTTAAAGGGGATCTCTGAGGCCTTTGCACAAGTAAGTATTAAACACTGCTTGCTCCAATACTTGCTGTCTTGGGCTACCATCGTCATCAACTAAACAGGCCATGCTCTCCTTGTAAAGTTTGCTGTTTCTTGGCTCTCGCTGCTAATATGGCAACACTGCTTGGCTTCGCCAGCTTTATGGCGTCTTATCCGAGATAAAAGTAGAAACATGATGTCATCTTAAAAATAATACGTTTACGGACGAACCAATCACGACGAACCGAAACCGTGTTTGTGTTTTGCATAATTAATTCATCTGGCGCCATTTTTAAAAAACGACCGTTGGAACCGTTTTCATAACAAAAGAGATAATTAAATCCACCGGATTTTATTCATGAGTTTGGAATAAAAAGGAGATATTTAAATCCACCGCATTTTATTCGTGAGCTATGACGTCATCCCAGAGATAATTAATTCCACTTCACGTTAATGAGATTCCACCTCAAAAATACGGCTAATTCTGTCCCTAATATACTACTTGTATCATTCACCAGTCTGTATTGTTTTGAATAAATGAATAGAATGAATGACTGCTTGAAAAACCTATTCAGAGAAATTTTAATTACTTAAGCATTGGTAACTATAAGATGCAAAAAAAGTGTAATTAAGTTTCTTGCTGAATGAATAACTGACACTCGACTTCAAGCATGCAGGTGTAGTAAACAAAGAAATACACGGCGAACTAGTTCTGACGTTGGTGTCATGACGTAACAGTAATTACGTTTTGTTTAGATTCCAATGTCAGCCAAGAGCTTGTAAACTTGCTTTTTTGATAACTATTCGTTTCAAACTGCTTGAAACTAGCTGAACTCCAAATTTCTCCAGATTCAAGAACCTAATTTTCAGACCCATTTCGTAAGAAAATCATGCAACATTTCCTTCTTAATAAATATTTCATAAAGTTTATCAGGTTCTGAGAGTAAGTATTAATAACGTGTTTCATGTTTATGCTCCTAGCGTTGCCAGTTAAGACTAGTTTTGAGCACCAACATTTATACGATTTTGACTCTTCAGAATAAGAAAATCAACAAACTGAAACCGTGCATTTTTGTACTGAATACAAGAAGTCAAAATTTGTATAAATGTATTAAAAAGTATAACCGCAGCTTGATTAATTTTTATTGTTGACAGCTTTGCCTCTGATTGTGAGACGATCCAATACCAAGAACGTCTTTTACACTCTTTCTTTGCTTCCTTCAGCCAACCGATCTGCCGTTCTTGATCGTTAAATCCCAAATCTTCAGCAACACACAATAAGTGAAAATTTGTGTTGTTATCAAAGGGTATATATAACTACAGCTTAAATTTGCCACCAAAGAAAACTTCCTGCCTTAACTTTTCATTAAACTGTCAAAAAATGTAGGTAATCACTTTACTAGAGATCATATCTGAAACTACACTCTACACTTTACTAAACTTTTACATTTACGATGACGAAAATCGAAATTAAACGTTTATGATTTTCTGCCGCTCGTATTGAAAGTTCTTCAATTTTTTGAAGTTTCATTAAACTTCACAGGTGGCGAGACAAGAGGAGAATCTTTTAATGAAATACGAATATTCGAGTAGCAACGAAAACGATAAAAGCTTCCGAAACTCCGTAAATTATTCATTACGAGCCACTTACATATTAACTGTGGGTTCGAATAAAACCAAGTGATACTTTAGGCGTATAGAATGCATTGCTTGACTCGTTGGTTTAAGTGTTGGACCTGCGGGTCTTACATAATTGCCTACGTTTAGTTTGGCCTGACATAGAACAAAGGTGATCGAGGTATATCACTAGGTGAGTCAAATTTGATTATTCACGGCATAGAGCACGAATAGTCTCTTTCATACGACACATGCTTGGCTGTGGTAGAACTTAAAATTTCGAGCGTTATATTGTACATAGCTACAGGGACTTTCGCGCGCAACATTTATGAACACTCACAATTATTAAGGCAGTTATTTTATTAATAAACCAATATCCTTTTGAAAGGTTACTGTCACACAAACCTACGAACGAATCAGGGCGTTTCTAGAGACGAGAAAGAGGGTAAAAACTGCGAGATGAACTTATCCTGAAACTCATCTTCTAATGGGTGTCTGATGGACTTACGAACTTTTATTTGTCCCTGCTTACCGTATACCGTTATCTGTTGTTAACGCTTTCTTCAAACATTTATATCATTTATATCATTTGACCAACGCGTTTATTTCGGCTTTCCATTGTCGTACCTATAAGAATCTCTTACCTTCCAAGCCGGTGTTAAATACAAAAAGCCTTTTGTCAGTTTTTGGCGTGACTGTATAGCGCTTACTGCATTCTGTAATTTTTGACGCCGAAAGAGTAAGTTGAGTTATTATTTTCTTTCGCAGTTTCATAGCCCAATCTTTTATCTGTTTAATAAGTTCTTCATCTTCTGAAGAATACAAATTTTAGTCAAGCAAGTGTTTAGGTACTTCAATCGCGCATCGAAATGTTAGATCTACAAATGTCGCTGCCAAAAGAACAAATTCAAATAATTTGCAAAACAAAGCATATGGCATGCAAGAAGACAGTTTTTTTAAAAAAATTAACTGTTTTGTTTGGCCGCGAAATGTTTTTTGTGTTGTTATGAAATCACCAGAAATTCAAGTAGCAAGCCAAGAAGAAACAAAAAAAAGTTGGTTTGAGTAGTTAACAATGACATGCTAATTTACATGCAATGGCTATGTTTGACGGGAAAACCCTTTTGTCGGTTTTTAGGCGGACAACCTCTTAAGACCCTAGATAAGCAACGACCACTCTAAATAATCCCCCCAAAAATATCACGTCCGTATGTTTTTTGGAAGCGTTTTTGCATATTTTTTGTTGTTATGATTATAACTGACAAAATTTGTAAGAAGTTGAGACTTAAATGGTCTAAAGACAAAACATTGAGAAAAGCATACTGAGGTACTGAGCGCAGATGGCAGTTCTAAGAACGAATATTCATTATCATATGTCATCCGTTGTTTGAGTTCAGCAAACATTGGCTGCTAAATTTTCCATTCTTCTTAAAACAGGTATTACTGCTTCATGAAAGTCTTTTTGTTTCCTTGTAAGAACAGACTTCATAACCTGACAATAATGCTCAATCGTATTAATAATATAGATAAGATTAAGCATATACTAAGCTAAGCTCTTGTGTTCATAGAGTTGCATTCAACAACATTGACTGATATTTTTTGTCAGTTCCCCGCCATATACAGGTTCAGCAGGAGAATAGAAAGTAACAGAAATTATGGCTTAGAAATGAAGAAAATTAAAAAGCAGAGACTCCGTTCATAGTAGAAATTGAGAACACCGATTCAAAATAACAATGCAGATTTGTTAGATATATTTCGATATTTGGATTCAAAATACCCTTTAGGATGACTTTTGAGAGTTATTCAAGTCAGTTAATTTCCGTCATTTTACTGTTTATGTTTCTAATTGCCTATCCGTGGCAAAAGTTTAGATTTTTAATTTTGAACAAAAAAGGTTTTGTTGCTTTTAACAATGTGCAATTCGTGTTTCATTTCAATCTGCCAACCGGAAAAACATGCTAGGTTTTGTTTTACCAACCAGAACAAGTATGTTTTTAGCGGCGGAGGAAATTTGCAGCTGTCGTACACAAAGGATGAATATAGTTTGTCTGTATAAATTGAACAGAACTGAGAAAACGGAAACTGAATTCATAAACTAGATCTAACCGTGTGTTGGCCTTTAACTTGTTGAGCTTTAGTAAGTAAAATACAAAATTAAAATTTGCCGATCTTGACTTCGAAGGTATCGTAATTTGTTCGATATGATCGCTAGGATTAAAATACTACGTAAAGACTTAAATGAACCACGCTGGTAGTGCCTTGATTATTATTACAACTAGATCGGTCATTGAAAGACACTCAAATTCCACAATGTATGGCGTTACAGAGCTATGGTATTACTATTATTATTATTATTATTATTATTATTATTACTATTGTTTTTATCATTATTATTAACATTATCATTAACATTGACATTAACGTTAACATTGACATTATTATTATTTTTATTGTTATTATAGCAGTTGATAAACGTCTGGATAATGACTGGTCCTAGCAGGTTCTGCTATGATAGAACTACATTAAAGTGCTACATTATTCTCTCGTAGAAAGTCAAATTACGATGGCTTTAAAAAAGAAACATGCTTGTGAACTAAAAAGTTCACAAGCATGTTTCTATCACTAAACAGAGCAAGTAAGCGAGTTTTATATTTCTTTAATAACAGCCATTCTAAGCGAGAAAACATCTTAAATTCAAATAGCAATGTAAGCTTCTGCTACCAATGGCGACCTCGCTTTCTAAATACTTTCAAAAGAACTGGCAGATTCGATTTCGATCTCCAAACTAAGCCTCTTTTAAAACGCATTTATTATTGTTTATCCTTTACTGAATAATAATTATCAGACTAGCTTAAATGTATTGAGGTTTGCAAGAGAACTGTTACCATTAAATCATTTTTATCACTATTCTTATCATTATTATTATGATTATTATTATTATCTATTTGTGTTCTAATTGTTGTCATTGTTATATTTAAGTTACAAGATAGGTTCTCCTAGTTGAATCCATGTATTTGGCTGATCGCAAAACAGCGTACATACTATATTTGATGTTCACCAGAGCACCGTCGGAAATAAGGAAGACTAATATATTTTTTGTTGTTTGGAGTTTTTGATCTCTCTTATTTAAGAAAATTGTTTATGCGAAATCACGAGGTATTCTCCTGAAATCTACCGAACATAAGTTTATATAGGCAATGAATTTTATTTATTTATTTTTTCTTAAGTACGGAACAAAATTTTTGAAAAGGCATCCGTTTATTGAGCCCGAACTCAAGAGGGCCCGACTTCCTATCTTTTAGCTACACAAATAAATAGACATTGAAGACTCATTTATACACGTCACGTACTGAAACGCAAATAAATGCACGAGTAAAGCCATAAAAACAATCCCCCTCACTCTCATCCTGATGGTGCCTCGTTTAATGCCAGCAGAATACATTCACTACAGAGGACGGGAGGTTTTTCCTTCGTTAGCAACTAAACTTGGTTATCCGTTCGCTTTGCTTATATCGGCGTCTTGTTTTCGTTTTTCATGCGTTAAAACCTTGAGTTTCTTTTCAGTTAAGTATACGATTTATAACTGAAGTACATTTTTCGAGGTTCTTTTCAAAAAAAAAATTAGACAAAAAAACCTTATACTAAATTGACCAAACTGAAAGATGTAAATGGACCAGTTTGCTCTTAGCCAAAATATACTGATATAAATACGAAAACTAAGGTAAGTTAATTAAGGCGCCACTTTTGTTTTAGTGTTCTAGAAAGACGTTTTGCACGATAGCCATTAGGTATCAAAAAACTTAAGTTACGTTTTGTCGCAAAAAATCCTTTGCTCCAAATTCTTATTCTCATCAAGGTCTAAACACTTTTGATGTGAAACCGTAAAATTATTTTTGCGAGATCCTTTAAATAGAAACATGCCATTCTTCGGAAAATCGTCGTTCCGCTGTAAATAAATCCGCTGGAAATGTAATTGTATTGAAAACAAAAATTGCTTGCGTGTCCAGAAAAATTTTGTTATTTTTGTTTATTTTCTTTTTGTACTTCATCTTGCAGAAAAGCAGACAAGATAACTGGGATTCAGTTACACATCTCGAGTGGAGCAAGAGGTAAAAAGAACTGTTTGCTGCCCATTCAGTTGAAACGAAATTAAGAAAATATTAAATACAAAAATATATATGATTGGTTGAAATAGTGGCTTAGTTCTTTACTGTGGTCGATTCGTTATCCATATGCCAAAATACGTTTGTTTTCTTCCCTCAGGATCTCCACAGCTGGAAGTACCAAAATGAACGGTAGCGGTGGAATCAATGTACTTAACACAACAAACCAAACATTTATCGGTAGTTCCCTTGAGTGTACTGGTTCGGGTCCATCAAAAACCACAAAGATCACTGTTTATTCTATTTTGATGCTTTCATCGTTGACGGGAAATACGGCGGTTATTGCATTATTCTACAAGAAAGAATCTCTGCGAACAACCGTGAACTATTTCATCACTAATATTGCTATTTCGGATTTACTGATCCCTGTTGTTTTTCTGCCTTGGGTTATAAGTTCCGTTTACCTTAATGAAGTCGGGCTGTTGGAAAGAGTGCTCGGGAGTGTTCCGTGTAAAATTGTATACAGCTCCTGGCTTTTATCCATGTATGTGTCCAATTTCAATTTGTTGTTGATTGCAGCAGATCGGTTTCGTGCCGTTGTGCTGCCTCTAAAGCCTCCTTTATTTTCTAGACGGAAATGTTGGGTGATGATTACACTAACATGGGTTGTATCATTGGCTCTCTGGGGACATTTACTTTATGCCATCAAACTCGGTTCGTATGATAACAAACTTCAATGTCAGCTCAAGTGGGATCCATTGTCGTATAGAGAAACAGTGAACATCACATACATTTTTTTCGGTGTCACTTGTGTTTCTGCTGTTGTACTGACAATACTGTATTCAACAGTTCTAATCTCTCTTCACGTACAGAAAAGGCGGCTTCATCTCACAGCTCAAACAGCTAGGATTAGAGCGGCCAGAGACCGCAAAATATCTTGCATGCTTTTGTTTGTTGTTGTGGTGTTTTATGTTGTGTGGGTTCCATTTCATACGCGGCTGTTGTTTCAAGTTTCTTCTGTTAGTACAACAGGTTTTCCGTGCATTTTCTTTTGGATATCTAACAAGCTTCCTTTTTTTGTTCCTGTTATGAATCCTATTATTTATTTTATCTTTAATGAAACTTATCGCCGAGGTTTGATGGAAATGTTGTGCTGTTCTTGGTCGTGTAAATCAGTTTCACCTCAGGATGGGAACAATGTTCATAACGCTGGACAGGTGAACATTGAACTTCAGGAACAATGAATGTTTAGTCTTAAACAACAGCACTCAATTAGCAGCATCATCGGCGTTTGGTTGAGTGGTTGTGCTTTTTGTTCCTGATTGCTCCTTTACTTGCATTTCCCCCGGATGAAACACAGAATTATAAATGATGGTGTGCGTATATGCATTCACTTTGTAACTAAAAAATTGTGAACCAATATAAAATAATTCAAATGTACAAAGCAGATTGGTTAGCTTGGTTAATCGCTATTTCTCCTCCTTCAGCTGGCTGGCCTTCGGTAAGCAAAGCGAGTTAATAAAAGTTTTCGTTTACTCTATATTTCCGAGTTGTTTTTTGCTTTAGAATACGTTTTTGCATGATAATAGTCCTTTCTTGCCTTGCACATCAAACATTGAGTTTGGGTTCAAATTTTCTCATCCTATGTTTGTATAAGGCCATTCATTAATTACTTAAGTGAATACACGGGTGTGAGATTTGCATGTCTTAACTTCTCTTGGCAGACTACAGACTTTTGTGCAACAAAAAGAAAACATCGGCAGATCATTTGTGGTAATTCAAATCAATTAATTCACATAGCTACAGTTAACGAGCTCGAAGTATAGGAAAATATACTAAGAAAATTAGCTTGTTAGGTTTGAAAGTCAATTGACGAGCTTGCAAAGCTTAAAAAGAGCGCCTGGGTCAGACCGGTGTGAACTGGTTATTTTTAAATAAGAATAAAAAGAATAACAAAGAGTAGGGGTCAGACTTAATGATTGATGGATTACTCTTTCCCTAATACGAAGCGTGCCTAAGATTCTTTTTTACTTAAGGTGTGCATTAAGGTCAAAAAAACATAACAAACATGGATTAAAAAATCTTCATATCTGTGAAATAAGCCATTCGTTTGACATAATACTCAGGAAACTGATGTTGACCATGCTAACTTTCATGTGCATTTCGAGACTTTCAAGAACTGCACGCTCCATTTTATGTTCTAACAATTTTAAAATTAAGAAAAAGAAAATCCGGGGCCTGAGTGACATATCGGTGAAACAGCGCTGGATTGCAGATAGATTTCTGTGAATCTAAAGTTTGTTTTATCAACTTAACTTGTTTTTAGTGTAGATACATCTGAGGTAACATTAATTTGTTTAATGTGGACGACAAAAACACATGCAACCTGTTTCTCTTTTTTTGTTATTTTTTAAAATTCATCCTTTCTTTTTTAGTGCTTCTCTTTGTTTTTTTTTTTTGTTTTAAGCAAAATGTGTCGGCAAAACGATGTTCTACTGTCAAATTATTTACTGTTTCTTTGATAGTCTAGAAAGCGTCATTTCAAAAACAGCCATGTGCAAATAGTACAAAACCAGTGGAAAGCTTAGTGAAAGAACTTGCTCAATTTCCAATACCTGTTCTCAAGGAAAAAAACATCGAGAATTAAAAAAAAATTATAAGGGGCACTAGGTTTGTATACGTTAGAGATTTTGGCAGCAACTACATTGTAACACAAAGGTTTTTTCATGCTTGCAGAAGAATTCACTGTAACCTTTCCTGACATTCCGGAGTATTTTAAATAACACCTTCGACGCCGTTGAATTTATCAACATTTGATAACAACTGCTCATCTGTCAATTTTCGAGCTGTTAACTCGGTAGAAAAATTCTGACAATAGGAAAATGGAATAATTAAACTGCAAGCATTTGGCATTTTTTGGGAGGTTTGGGGACGGAGGGAAGTTGCGCCATTTTGTATTGCCACATGTTTTTTCGAGGGCCTTGTGTGGAAATTTTTTTTCCTAGGGATTTTTTAAATGTGTGTGTGTCTATGGGTTTGCGTGGTGCAGGAATTTTTTTCCCAAGGGATTGTGCTGGTATGATAATTTTTCTGAAATTGCCCAACCATCCCCCCCACTAAATTCGAATGGTTGGCCCTTATGCCAAAGAGCGACTAAACAAACAGAAATGAGTGTTCAAGCTACTGTGTTTATCAGTTAATCGCGAAGATCGAAGAAAGCATGACAAGAGTACTTCATCCGAATTTATTCTTATGTTCATTTAATTTCGATCTTTTAACCAAATTGATTTATTTTTTAGTTGATTTAAATATGTAATTTAAGGTCAGTTTTTCTATTGTAAGGCGTCCCCTTTAACTATGCAATCCAGAAATTGGTTTTGTATCAGTGCCTTTCGGTACCAAAAAAACATAGGATAAACAAATCGTAATAATAAAAAAATTGCTCCAATTATCGTATTTTCCTCTAAAAAACACACTTGATGTTCAATCATAACAATCTTTTGCAAGTTTCTTTTTCAAAAAAGCGCTGTAGTCCTTCTGCAAAGAATCATTCCACTGTAGGACTATTATTTACTTGCTATTAAGAATAGCGTATGTATATACGTTTTTATAACAAAGAAGGCAAAATTACTTCGAACTAATTGGCTTACAGCGGGGCATTTTTTCTTAATTCACGGCAAAATTACTTTGCGCTGATTGGTCGCTGGTACACTTCTGAAAATTTTCTAAGATTTTCCGAAAAGTCTCAAAAACGCCTTAGAAACGTTTTAATAATAATAATAATAATAATAATAATAACGATTTATTGACAGTATTTCTACATGGTAGCTCTACATCTGTCAA
>JAOBRD020606358.1:538-32803 GCA_027575215.2 Hydrozoanthus sils
CATCAAAATACTTTTGTTCAAGGGCTCCAACATGGCCACTATGACGTCAGGTGCATCCCAGCAATAGAACCCAAATTGCACAATTCTCAAGTTGCACTCAGTCCCTAGAGATGCCAAAAACAAAAAACAAAGCAGCCATGTTGGTTCCCTAAACAAAAGAAATCATCAAAATACTTTTGTTCAAGGGCTCCAACATGGCCACTATGACGTCAGGTGCATCCCAGCAATAGAACCCAAATTAGAGTAGAAGAAGTGACACAGTAAGAAAAATTGATAACTTTGCACTATTTTCCTTAAAATCATTATCAAACATCCAACCACAACATTGAAATTTTAAAGATGATGCTGTTCAGTTGAGGGTTTTTAAAGTGCCTGTGACATGAAATATTTTATTAGGTCAGTGGATAGACCTTTCTAAATGGGGAAGAGCAGTGAAAAATATTTGTCTAATTCTGTTACGATCCTAAAGATTTACATTTTTGTTTTCAACTGATGACGTCAGTTGTTGGACAGGCAAATTTTCAGTTGTTTGAAATCTGGTGCAAATCCTTTAAACGAAAATTAGTAACTACTCTCAAGAATACCTCTAGATACACCCCCTGCCCAAGTTTGGCTTAAATTCACCCAAAGAGTATGGATTGGCAGCAGATTTAAAAAAATGAAATATTTGCCTGTCCAACAACTGACCTCATCAATTGTAAACAATAAAATTAAATGTTAATATTTCGAGAACTATAAAATATTGTGGCCAAATTTTTTCACCACTGACTATTCTTCATTTAGCAAGGTCAATCTACCTGCTGAGGTAATAAAATATTTTATGTCACAGACACTTTAAAAAGAACTTGAGATGCCATAATAATTATTACTTTGGATTTACTTTCTTAAGAGTTGAACTTAGATCTAAATGCTGCAACAAAACATGATGATATATGAGGCCTGTTCTTTAGGTCTTCCAATGAAAAGTCACAAAAAATCTATAATTTAGCTCTGTGAAAATATATACATACTCAAAGAAGAAAAACACAATACTTCCACATTATTGAGTTTTTTATCAAATTTTTTTAGTAATAATTATTTTCATGGCAAAAGAGTTTACAAACAATAATAATAATAATAATAATAATAATAATAATAATAATAATAATAACTTTACATTTTAACCAAACAACAATTTCTTCAGAATGTTCTGGAGTTACTTGTGAAAGGCCAATTAGCACTAGCCCAGGGCTAAATTCTTAACCTACATTCTTGACTCCAGCACTGATTTGATTGATAAATCTTCTTGATAAAAAATCTAAACAGTATTTTACAAGAACCATAATCATTTCGCTTAGACAAGAAAATTAAATAATTTTCAAACTTGAGCAGCAAGTTTGAGCTGCCTAAATTTTAGTTAAAGTTAACCCAAGCCTTTGAACAACCCAACCCTGATTAATACAACTATTTTGTTATATGTTTTAAAACTTTTTGACTTGAGGATTCATGGGAGAACAGGCAATAGGACCTGAGGTCCCCATCAAGGCCTGCCACCTGGACCTTCCTTATCCAAAAAGCATGAAGTTCTAACCGTCTGCAGATGTTAGACCAAAGCAGCACCTTCTCCTCAGTTATCTTAAGACCCTGAGTAAAGGTCAAGCACCGGAAAACGAACCTGGGCCTCCTGCCTGAAAGAGTGGCGCCTTACCAGGCAGCAGTTATTCAATAAACAATTAGTCTCTGGGTACAGTATATAGGATAACATATGATTGTGCCTATCAGCTTAGTAAGTTTATCATTTCCTACCTTCTCACTATTTAGGCAGTGTATGTGGAGATTTCTCCAGTGTGCAACATAAGGTAACAGTACTGGATAGTTCAATGGATTACAGTAGACATGAACACTCTCAGCCTTGATAAATATTACCACATCTAAATATTCAATGCCAAACAAAAGAACAGATCAGAGCAAACTTAAATTATATCTTAACTGATATGTAGGACACATGTTTTATTGATCAATATAACTTTTTTATAATTATGTGCTCTTTCATTTGTTCCTCAAACACAAACAATTTAAAACTTAAAAGTTTTGCCTAAACTATAATAATGGGATCAAGTGTACGCTGTTTGTAGAATGGAACGGAAGGATTTCAAATGGCCATAGAGGAAGGCACGAGGACAAGACCTGGTGGATCGGAGGAGTGACAGTGTTGTGACCACTGCCCTGTTGGGGCCAACTAAGGAGATATCTACATACAGAGTACATAACTATAGAATGCTATGATTTGGCATGGCCGTTTTTCGCTGTTCGGTGATCCTTAAAGCATCTGATAGGTTATAAATGTTATATATTAATGTCTGACTGAACATGATTTTTTAATTGCCAAACCATACATAGATTTGATCCCCAAAAGACCTCAGCTCCCAGTCTGTATTCTATCTATCTGTTGAAAATATTTGATATAAGCTTTGTTCCAGCTTCTTAAGAGTGAGGACTACGTACAGAGTTTGTATTATGAAACAGGTATGTCGAGCTCAAAACTAAAAAAAATAGATTTCTAACTGATTTTGATTTGTATGCATGATTTTTCAAAAGTACAACAGTTTATCAGCTAATAAAACCTTAAATACTATATAAATGTACCTTCCAAGATTTCGTCTGTCAACTGTGACCTGTAAATTAATCAAGATAATGTACACTATAATCATCAAAATTTATATAAAACATCTTCTAAACATGGATATGTACATATTACCACTGAATGGGTACTAATATTCAACAACAGTTGGGTATATAATATATAAGCTTAGATGGTGTAGTTTGAGTAGAAAGGTACCTAGGTGGACTGTATGGGGATAATAAAGTAGCAACGGTAGGATTGAAACAAAAGTTTCTCAACTAGTTTATGTAGAAGGCTAGCCATACATAGGACCGGATGGGTACCAATAATCATGTAAGAACAACACAATTTAAGCTTCCTCAGGTACTCTCAGAAACTGAATAAACATCCTGAGATGCTCATTAATTTTTTTATTTCTCTTATAATACAGGCAACTTTCAGTCATTGTTATATAAGTTATTTCTTTGTTTAAGGTCCTGAAGGTGTTAAAAATTGAAAAGGTTTGTCTGTAAACATTATGTCAGCTGAAATCCGCCTAAAGTGTTGCAGCCATAAATTTTTCTGAAATATCTATTCAAATAAGGAAAAAAAACACTTCTTTTAAACATGCTATATTCAGCTGAAACTTTCTAAACAATGATCTAAAACAGCACTCCTTTTAAATCTTCTTAACACCCAACCTATAAATATCTGTAATAAGGCTTACTTGAGACTATCAGCCAGTATGTCACAGTAACCAAACAGAAGGTAGTTCAACAGTGATTTGGTGCCTGTGTTGTATCTGTAAAGAAAATACTTAAATTATTATAAGAGCAAAATAACAATACCCATTAAAGTAAGCATAATTATTACTGGGGTGAGCAAACATAATTAAGGTTACCAAGGTGTTTCATTTTTAGAGGAAAAAGATAATCTTTAGTTGCTGGTGTCCCTAATAATCACACATATGATTATTATTTGTGAGAAAAAAAAACTCTAACAATATAATACAGCTTAATTCAGGACTGTATGATTATTAATTTTCAACATTTTCCATTCTTGCTGTGTTAGTCTGCCCCTTTATTAACAGTAATTCCTAACAACTTAATTAATGGCTATTTTTCAACTGTTTAGTCTTATCTGTCTGGGTATGCCTGACTCTTGCACAGTGCAAGAGAAACCTTGAAATAGTAGTGCCAGGGCAACAACTAATTTTTTTAGCTTTCCACACTGATACCAATATACATATATACTATTGTTGGATCTTTAAGAACTTTCCACTCAACAGATACTATCATTTTACCCTATACTATTATTAGATTTGGATATTTTTCCACCCTGTACCATTGTTCTGCTCTGTACTATTATTCGGAACTTCAGAATAGTTGCCATAAAAACGAGTGACTCTGAAATAAATTGGAAACTCAAGCTGCAACCAATTTAAACTTACTTATCTTGGGAACTAAAGTCACTTATCACTTTTTCTTTCATTTTCTAAATCTTAGCAGTCAAGATAGGTTAGTATCAATTAAAAGAGTGTCTCTATATATTAACCATCTAAGCCAGGGTTCTTTATCTCACAATCAATATCCATGCATTCAGTTTTCTGATTCAGGTTGGCATTGGAAATTCTATCAACTTGTCAATGTACTTAGGTGTTATAGCAAACATGTGTTGTGAACTACACTTGTTGCTTTTGCAATTCCAGCTGCCAGCACCATAAAAAAATTATATACTGTGGTCTTGAGTCTGTATTGTAGGCACATGCAGGTGTTTGCAGCCTACTAAAAACCCACTTTTCTAATTGAAGGGTCTAATACCAAAAAAAGTTGACTTTTGACCAAGTTCTCAACTCTCCCTACATTATTGTTATTATCTCTTCATACCTGTAGGGAGAACGTCGCATTTCATAGAAAGTCACTTACAATTGTTTTTGCACTTGCGACCTTCAATTGTTTCGATGTCTTTATGGGCATTACTGTCTGTACTGAAACCATATTCCCCAGATAACTTTATGTCCTGAATGGATTCCAGTGATAGGCACCTTTGAATATGAATTAATTCTATACTTTTGGATTTCTTTTTTATGAAGTTCAAACCCACCTCCTCTTAGCATTTATAAACAAAATCTGGGTGTTCATTGAAAAAACATTTTAAAAGTATTCCTTTTTTATGGTAACTCTCACTAAAAGTACCCAAAATGGTGCTTTTAAGATCACAGAACTTGCTTGTCTGGCACAAAATCCTTCCATTTAAGCATTTATTTCACAGTAAGGCTAAAGAACCTTTAACATCACATACCTGCTGTCAATACCTGCAAGAATAAAATAAATATCACAAAGTTAATGAGTGTAGTAAAATAATTACTAATTATTGCTATTCAAGTTTGAAAATTTTAAAAATAAATCTTAAAAATATGTGGTAAGACTATTTCAAACTCTGTATAACTTTAATGGAACAAGAGGCTACATGTAGCCTTTACTCAGGCCAAGTTAGTTAGACACCCTAGGCAATACTTTTCCCTAGCAACTGAACAAAAATATTAAGCGCTCTTAGAAAAAAAAAGAGAACAGACCAAGCCACAAGAAAGATGCAGAGGAAAACTTGGGTTTCAGTACAAGAAATAATTATTTTCCACAGCTATATATCGATCAAGTGTTTATTATCATAAAATCCCAGACTTTAAGTGCTACTTAAGACACATAAATAATGGTTAATTCTATTTAAGTCAATTCACTTTTTTTATCAAAGCATTTCTCAACTTTAAGTCAAATAGTCGCTAGAAAAAATACACACAAGTTTAGAATGGCAATGGTGGCATTTAGTAGGGGAAAGTTATTAAACCATTCTACCAGTGCTAACACACTGAGCTCATATTTGGAACCAATGATATCTACTTGGTTTGCAGTTTTGTTTCTTGAAGTAAATAATTACTGAAGTAATATGATTATTGTCAACTGAGTTGTATTTGTTTCAAGATCTTGATGAATTCATTCAATTACTGTCTTGATTAAAGCAAATATCTATTAATATTGTAGCTGGCTACAACACAATGATATATTTATTAGCTAGGATTAACATTTTCAAACTAATAGGTCACTATCCAGTTGCAACTAAATTCTTGGTTGGCAGACCAAAATTTTGTCATCAATTGAGTATTGTCATGTTGAGCAACTTACAGCAGCTGGCTCAACCACACTGATATGAATTTTAATATACACACAAAGTGAGAATAACAATGGAGGCGTTTAGTAAAGGACTTGAAAAAAGTCTCTATAAAGCTTTTTTACTCATTAGATGCAATTTATGTAGAACCCTCTAGTAACATAAAATTTTAAAAATAAAACAGGCTATTTCTTGCAGTTCCTGTTATTTTTTGAGGTTTGAAATGTGCAAACAAGACAGTTTTGGACTTCCATCCACTTTTGTTCGAGCAAATTCGAGTCCCACTATGAGGCTGTGGTGTGATGACATAGCAAGAGCCAGTTGTCTAGCAACAGCTGACCAAGCTGCAGTGAGCATGCCATGTTCATTCATGAAATTTATCACTACAAGACTGTTAAATTTAAGTGCTTGGTTTATTATGCTTTCCCCTGCAAAACACTTACATAACATCTGATCGACCATTTGATAAAGATCTGAAGAAACACAGAATTAAAGAAAGAACTAAGAAAAACACTAATGCCTGCTGCTGCCATGTCACAGGTTACCAGTTCCTGGCCTGCTTGGTCAAAATTTAAATTTAAATTTTTTTCTTGATTATCAAGCATACTCAAGTGTGGTAATTTTCTTCAGGTTTTTTTTAATTCTGAGTTAATAGACGAAAATAGTTTTAATCTAAAAAGTAATAAATAAGCTTTACAGGGAGTTTAAGACAAAAGCGTTCAAACCAACAGGCAGCTATCTATTTGCATCATTCTATACTAAGGTATAGACTGGCTAAAATTTTATCATCAAGTTATCACCAAGTACTGTTTTGTTTAAGAGTAACTCTAATAGTAATAGTAATAATAATAATAATAATAATGATGATAATAATAATAATAATAATTATTATTATTAATTAATTATTATTATTATTATACTGACTTTATTTCTATTATCATTAAATGAGGACACTATTTAAAAGTATAATAAAAAGTAAAAGTTATAATATGGATTAATAAAAACCTCAAATATTATTAATAGGCTCTAAGCTTACACAGTACAGATAAGATTGTTTAGTATATTTTTTGTCTTCTAAAACTGTGTTTAAATTAACTTTTCTGATTTTGTTTTTAAAAATAGCTAAGGAAGTGGTTCCTTTGATTTCACCTGGTATAGCCTTCAAAACTTTTGGTCACATAAAACTTATAGAATGTTTACCAAAGGAGACTGTTCTAGCAGCTGACATTCAGTAACTCAACAGGTCACTTTCCTATATGTACAACATCATGCATAACTTCAGCTTGCTGTTATAAATGTTCATTATAAAGTACAAAGTTTGCATCCTTCTAGGTACTGTGGGGCAGATTATTAAAACACCAGTAGTGTCTTGAATTTTCAACAGTCCTGCAAAGAAAGATAGTCTCTTAGTTCTATTATTAAACATTTTATAGCTGCAGTGAGAATTACTTTTTTCAATATGTCACTATTTACAACCTTAAAAACTAAATAAATGTAAACAGCATAACTCTAATTAATACTAACCAAAACAGGAGAAAAATTGTGACACAAAGGGGCTTAGGAAGATGCCCAACTGCAGAACATTGAGCAAAAATGACTTATATAATATACTACTTACTAACAAACATGTCTTACTGCATATGCCAATCAACATGTACAGTCTGAGTCATTACAAGTGTATACTGCATGCATGTTTATTAATCGACATGCATTAAGTGCGGCATTTCCAAATTTTCAAACACGTAACAATATTCCTTCTGCATGTAAGCAAATATGAAATTCGAAGTATGAAATGTTTATTATAGTAAGAATTATAACTTTAGAATAAGTTGAATGACAGGATTTTCTTGCGACAAACAAGAAACTTGTCTGCTGCTAACAAAGATATAAACACAGGTAGCCCAAGCTCAAAACTCATTTAGATTTACTAGAGAATGTGTGGAGTCTCCAAAATCTGGATTTTTTGCTCTAAATCATATCAAAATTCAATTGAAAAACTCACCATGACATCTTGTGATTCTTATCTACAATCTGACAAAGTCTTGAGTCACTTACCATGGCAAGTCAAAGTGAAAACACTACACCTCAATGAAATCAGCTCAAACTTCATCAGATCGTACATAAGAATCACAAGATGACATGGTGAGTTTTTTTTATTGAATTTTATTTTGATTTAGAACAAAAAAAACAGACTTCAGAGACTCTATACATTCTCTAGTAAACTATATGAATACTGAGCTTTCCCCATGCATTCTATAGTAAGTCCATATAAATTAATTTTGAGCTTGGGCGACCTGTGATATAAAATCTATAAATTTATTCATCACGATGTGAACAACAGCTAACTAAAAGATGAACCATAGTTTTAGTATGTTTTAAAAACATACAAAGTTTTGCCTTAAAATTAAAAACATTTTCTGAAGATCAGTGTAAATAAGAACTGACAAAGACATACCAACACACTGCCGACCAGCATGCACTTCTGATTTATAACAGTCGGCCAAGGATTAATTATCCTTACTCCACTCTCGGTAAGAAATTTGATAAAGTCTTTTTTTAAAAAAATGGAGTTTTCTCAGCTTCGTTTTCATTTTCTGAAAAACTGAACACCTATGCCTTGTTTTATGTTTGAGTCCTGGTTGAAATACCTTCAGCAAATTTACATCAGTCTTTCAAATGCGAATACATGTGCGCATAATTTAACAATAAATTCGTGATGACTTCGGCATGTCGAATGGCTCACCTTTATTGTCTGCTCTTTCTAAACACTAGCTAAAGTTGAATTCACTGTATTATTTTAACTATAGGTTCTCGATAATGGACAGGAATTTTTTTTTTGTTGTGACACCTTTACACAATCTACCGCATTGTGAGCAACAGCTATTAATAAACAAATTAAAGAATACAAACACATGACACCCACCATAATTTCTTTCAATTCTTCAGATATTATATTAAAATGCACGAAAGAACAATTTGAATCAATGTATTAAATATAAACTATTAAAATTTGTATTTTGCCTCACCTCAGACTGATCGCCCATGCAATTAAGTTTCTTCAAGCTCTTGACTTCAATGCTTCGCTGTTCACGTCAGACAGGTTGTTGTTCAGTTGCAGTTAGTTTTACAATATCTCAGTGACAAGTCTGAGTCAAAATTTGCCTCAAGCAGTCCCGAATTCAATATGATTCAAAATATTCTCAACATGTTCACTCAGTTTCTTAATATGTTCACTCAAAGATTCACTCTTGCCCTTGGTAAGACAAAGCAGGGGTCATTCCAATCCAAACTTTGAATAATAATTTGGTTGTGGTCCCTGCTTGTCTGTTGTCACAATGTGAGTGAATGAATGTATGTTGCGAGGGCTATAAAATAGTAAAGTAAAAACCAATACTTTCCAAACAGAAATGTCTTCTTCTCAAGTGGCGAACCCCCAAGGTCAGTCGAGTCTTGTGCAAATAATTCGATGCAATCTCTAATCACGTGGCTTCAAAAACAGACCAAACCACGCAGTCGTGCATATTAAATGTGATACCAAAAAAAAGAACACCATGAGCCAAATTTATAACTCGTGGCCTACCAGCCCGAGTAACGATACAGAACTTGCATGGCTATAAATTATGCAAGTTGCTGCAGCAGTATACTATAATGATAACGGTTCATGATATCACATGGTTTGAAAAGACTGCAAGCTGTTCTATACTAGGGTTAACAGTGAACTAGGGAGTTTTTTGTTCAAACACTGAACCACCAGCCATGCAAACAATGCCATGACAATATGAATTAAAGACGAGGAAAGTGACATGCACCAATCTCCTGCCTTTCAAATCATTTGACATCACACATATCTAATGACCTTAAAAAGTTTTTGCAGCTTTGGTGCTAAAATAGACATTTTGTCTTTGTAAATTATCTGTGAAACACATTTCAAAACCTAGTTCTAGAAATGTTGAGTTTTCAGTTCTACAACATGTAAGAGAAGAAGAACAGGTTACATATGCATACATTGAAAATATATAGATTGATTGATTGTAAATATTGTAACGTGAACCACAGCATAAAATTAATAGTTTGTTTTTGGTAATTAGTGGTTGTAGTTTCTCCCAAACTAACTCGGTAATCCACAAAAGTATTAAACCTAAAAAAATGTCCACCCTCACTGAATTTTGGGAAAATTTTGATGATAAACTGGGATATTTTTTGTCCTAAAGATCACTTCATTAAGTTTGTAAGTATTTCAAACTGTACAAGCTTCCTCTTCAAACTACAGGCCATTTTGCCGGTATCTTAACATCCAACTACATTCTGTGATAAACCATAGGTTTGAAGTTCAAACAGCAGCAATAGAGAAGAAAATTTTGAATTTCCAATGGCAAGTAAATATCTAGAGTAAATTTTTGACATTTTTGTCTCATGACTGCCTGTGAAGCAGTACTGTGCTAAGCAAGAAACTTGAGTCACAGAGCTTTTATATAAATACCACAGTTTTACTCAAATTTTTTACGATCTAAATTTCTAATATATTCAAGCTCTTCAGAATCCCCAAATGTCTAGAGCACTCTCAAGGGCGGTAGATAGCAAATTTTTCAAAAGATCAAAAGACCCTTTGTGTCAGTTAGGAATGCATGGATTGTCTAAAATGCAAGCAAATGTACTGGAAGCATTACCAACAGCTGCCAACAATTTATTGCAACAACAATTGAAGGGTCTAGTGCAAAAATTATGTAAGTGACTTTTGATGAAGTTGTCATTTCTCCCTACATTATCCCTTTTATCTCTGCAGATCATTGGGAGAATAAAACATTTCATACTAAGTCACTTGTGTTGTTTTTGCAATAGACCCTTCAATTTATGGTAACAACAGTTCATGGCAACAACTTAACAGGAACTGAATTACTTTATTATCTAGGTAGTGTGAAGTTAAACCTAAGAATTAACTTTCACTTCAGAGTTCAAAGTTGAGTCTCAACAAATGATGACTTAATAATTTTTATGTGTATGTGTGATGTCAGCAAACAAGGGCATAGTTTATAGGATGAACAATGAAACTTGAAGATGTTTCAACTGCAGACAGCAAATAAAATTGCACTCCAATTGCAGTCCATTGAGGTACATTATAGGGCGAGTAAGACAGTGAACATGCATCAAGCATGCTATGATCACATGCAAAAATTATCAATGACTTTTTTCTCACTCATCACAATAAATTCTACATGCTTCACATTCTGAATTTAAAAATGACCAGTTTAAAGAAATAAAGTAACTTAATTGGCTTAAATATAGCATTTCTGAAAACCCTACCTAGAATGCACAAAATGCCATCCACATTGTATACACCCTGATCTCTTTGTTTCAACAACCTCTGAACCCTCCTGAGTCTTGCACAACTAAAAATGTAAAACAAAAGCAAACAATTCAAGTCATCACACATCTATTTCTAAAAGTTTTCTACACAAAAATGTTTGACAATTCACATAAGGCTGCAATTATATTTAGATGCATGTATGAAATGAAATATTAATTTTTCAATTTTCAAAAAGATTACTAAGAAAACACTGGTTTGCCAATTATGAGAAACAGACAATGAAAATATGGCTTGCAGTAATTTTTAACTTTTCTTGTCAAAAGTGTCCCCTCCAAATTAAAGAACCAACAAAACGATGTATCAGTTCACATATTTTCAGAGCTGTAAACTGAAGGTTTATAAACATTTCTTCTTAAATTCAACTTACCCAATATTCACGTATCTTTGCGTCACTGACACAACAAAATTTATTCATGGGTGGCAGAACCAGGGGAGCACTTGCCACCTCAATAGTTTTCTGGCTAACAACAACAACTTTTGAACAGGAGTTTCGGATTTTATAAGGAACTATTATAATATCCATTGTGCCCCCCCAATAATTTTATGCTTCAGGCACCAATTAATGTTTATTGGCACAAAATAAAATTATTGTGGGGTCAGCTTGACAAAAAATATTAACATCAAAATTACTTACAGAGTAGCAGGTAAAAGATGAAAACAAAGCAAAAACATAAACTATTCAGTTTAAAAGATAATTTTGCAATACATTGGGCAACCAAGAACTATTTTCTTGGTGTCTGTTCATAGTCCTAAGAAAATATGATTGTCTTTCTGAAAAACTTTTTCTTCTTTTGAAATTGATTGTCTTTTTAAAACATTATTCTTCATCACAACTTCAATATACCCAGTGTTCAATCTAGGCCATGTCTTTGACACAACAAAACTTTATTGATGCAAAACAAAACTGTTGTGGGGTCAAGTTAACACAGAAAAATGAACAAAACCACTCGCATAGTAGCAGGTTTTAGATGAAAACAAAGGCAAAAATATAAACTATTCAGTTTAAGAGATAATTTTTGCAGGACATGGGGCAACCGAGAACATCTGTATTCCTAAAAAATGAGTTTCTTCTTGAATGCTGAAGACAGTCTAGACAGTTTGGTTGACCTTTGTGGTAAAAAATCAGGCAAAATTAATGTACAAGCATCCCAGCTGTTGCATTTTTGAACAAAACAATTTGGAAGTTGAATATAATTTGATGAGCCATGCAATGTTTCCTAATCTTGCAAAAATTGTAGTCTGACCTTTTTGTCGCTTATACAGAACTTGATTTCTTTGAAAAAATATTACTACGTCTCATTTATTCTTCAATACTGATGAAACACTAACAAACACTAGCTTTCTTTCTTGGTAAGAGAAGGGCAGTAGCTGGTAAAACCAAAAGTAACGCAGAAAAACAGCAATAGTTCATCTTCAACCAAATGTTTCAATGCTGACAATTGAAGACTTCTGTATCTTCATTCAATCATACCAGCAGAACTTTAACAATTTCATTTTGCATTTGCATTTGCCTTTCAGCAATGGAGTAATAGGAGTATTTACTGCCTAGCTGAGGTAGCCTATAAAGATCCTCATTTCCCTCTCGTTATCTCTAAGGTTGAAGAAGCAAAAGGTCTCAATTTTTCCAGATGCAAATTGATATTCAACCTGTAATTATTGTCTCCTTTTCTGCTATTCCTATTACTTGCATTAGACCAAAGGGTATCTAAATAACTCAGAAATATTTGACACTAATCCCATTGCTTTGACAACCTAATTGTAATAACAGCTTGATGAAAGCATTGCACTTCATATTTTGTTTTTCAGATTCATTATAATAATTGTTTATCTGTGTTAATATTACAATTATTATGTATTTGGTGTCAGCTTAAGTTTCTGGGAAACTGCCCTCCCATCATATGTATGCCAACCCTAGTTTTTAGCTACACTGTATTTAGCTTGTCACTTTTGTCCAGAAAATTGGATTAGAGATGGAAACCTTAATTGGTACAGTTTTTGGAATCTGAAGCAGCTACGAAGTATCAAAGAGTTCCTTCTAACCAATGCAAAACGATACAAAATAACTTCTAACTTAGTTGACCCCTGGAGGCAAATTTTTGGACATGACCCAATTTAAAGTGCTACTAGTGCAGAAATCCAAGATCCCAAGGATTTTTTGCAGAATTATCATTGAGTAGAACTATAAGATAACATGTTGCCAAACCTTCAAGATAAAAAATGCTGAAGTGTATTTTTTTGAGGCTCAATGCTGGTGATTTTTGTCCACCATTAATCATGCATCACCTATGTCATGCTGGGTTGAGCACACACAACAGGTACATGACACCATACTCAACCTGTGCCGCTCTCAAATTAACTGCAATGTATAGATTAAGAGGCCAAATGGGTTTTTTCAATGTTTTATCACTATAATACTAATTTTTTGGGTGTGTTTTGCTAATAGTCGGCATTTTGTATTTAGTTTTGGTTGTCCCATGTTGAATCATTGATGTAACATGGTGATTCACAACTCTGTAATGGCTGACGGATTTTTCACTCAGTTCACCAGGAAAATAAAGACACTTGCAGAGCTCTTACACAATTTATTATTCTAGAAGTGGTTTCTCTCCTTCTAATCTGTAGATTGGCATAGAAAATGTCGAAAAAGGTTCATGTCCATTTTCACACTAGTAGCACTTTAAAATAACATATAGGCCATTCGACCCACTTTGAGGAATTTCTAGATCAAACACTGACAGTATACCTTTAATTTGCTTTCTAATAGCATGAGAATACTAAGCTTTATCTCATTTACTTGGCAATACTACTTACAAACTTCCAAACACTTTTTTAATTGCCTCTGTCAACCTTATTAGGACTACCATTTTACTCTCCAAAAAAATCTGGGCCTTGTTTTTCAAATACTGATTTTTTATATAGCCCTAACTTACTATAGGGTTCATAGTTTTTAATCCATGCTCATGTTATTTAGGATCTATCAACCACTTGGCTTGCATGTAACATGACATTGTTTAAGTTGTTTCAAATTCTGAGCTGAGTGTTTTGTAAGCGAAGCAAAGCAACAACATCTACTTTTACTCCTGAAGGTGATAGTTGAATACAGGAAGTAAATACTAAAGGTTATTAGTAGATGTGGTACACAAGCTACTAAGCAATAGAAAAGCAAATTGAGCTGAGTAGCCTGCAGGTCATGTGGTAATAATCATTCCGTAGAATTGCTGGAACCCTAAAGGCACTAAAAGTACATAGAAAGCAATAAAATATCTAACATTAAAAGTTCATAAGAACACATAAAACACATGACAAACAAAGAGCATCCATACAATGCATCAGTTGGGTTAAGTATCAATTTGTTACTTCAATAGGATTGAATCTTTAAGAGGTTTCAAACCTTGATTGTAAAGAAATTGTAAAATTACAATTGTTTCACATTTCTTCTGATAGCAGGGGTACCAGAGCAGAGGTTCTGCCATAGAAATATCTTCAAAGCTTTCGCTCTGACAGCTCTTCGGTTCCCTTGTTACAGAATTTATTCCTGCTGATACTGTAGTCATTATGAAATTTGAATGCAGGAGACCAATTTTCAAATTGCTCAGATTGGCATTGTTTGATAAAAAGAAAACCCAGTTTCAATTTGTTTCTTGAGAAAGTTTCAATAAAGCCTTGTTATTTTCTGTGTTTTATTTTTTGGAAGAAAAGAGCAGAGTTATGCAAGAGTAAGAGTAGGGCGGTGCAATGCTGCTGTACTGCCCTGTGCACAGAATTCTGTGTTTGAATTTTTCCTCAACCCATTATATAGAAGAACTCAGCTTTTAAACAACTAGACCCAGGCAATGTTATGTGACTCAATCATATCAGTGGGGTGCTACACTTACCTGTATTTACAGTTTTTGTACAGAATATTTATTCCCTAAATTTCCCTTTTTATTATAGTATTAGTACTAATTTACCATGCAAGATTGTAGAAAACTGTTTTGACTTCCCACTTCTGCATAAATTTGTCTTAATTTTTTGGATAAAATAGATAGCAAGAGTGCTCAAAGTAGGGGAATTTCATCATCTACCAGCTATTTTTAAAAACCTTGCTTCACTTGCAATACAAGCTCAAATTTTATACTTTTCTTATAAAACTATAACTTGTTTCAACAACTGAACTGGTGTTAAGAAACCATCTTCAACAACTTTAATACTTGATATAGTGTTTACAAACAACACTTCTTTTTTTTTCAACTCAACAATGCAAATAGTAAGATTACTAATCCAGGGCCAATAGATTTAATTACCAATAAAACAGAAAAGGAGACCATCCAGTTCCATGGCTAGTAACAGTTTAAAATGTCACTAAAAAATTAAAAGTTTTCTTGTCAGTTTTCTTTGCAAACATCAGTAAAATGATCACCAAGACAATTTCAAGGTCCTTCTAGTTCTCCTTGTATAGGTTTGACAGCAAGCTAATACAATTTGAAAGGATCTTGAAAGTAAACAACTTAAATTATTTCTCATTGGATTGCTTGAAGTCTTTAGCTCTTACAATTTATCAAGTCCAATATAATTTTGTTTGAATTTAAGACCAAGAAAAATTTCAACTTTTTAATGGTTTGTTTTTTTTGCAATATTCTTGCAATTAAATATATAGTTCTATTTTGAATAATAGTATTCTTGCTTCCTGCAGTTAATTAAATCATTTGCCAATAAAACAGCAGTTGAATATGAACAGACAATGCTATGAGTGCACCAACGAAATTAACAAAACCTGCCTCTGAAAAAATTTATAACAATACTTATATCTATTTACATAACCTAAAACTAAAAAGTTTAAATACAAGCAAATATCTTCAATTAAAATCCCCCCTTAACTCCTTTTTTCCAAAAAATTGCAAAGGGTTACCTATCTTAGTTTCTGTTAACTGTCAATTGATAAAAATTAAGTATACGCAAAAACTAGTCAGTGACTGCAAAACAATTAAATACTCCGCTTTCGCCTTCAGGCAATAATAGTTTAGCATTTCTAGTGGTTTCAAAATTGTTCTGTGATTATACAACACACGGTAAACCAGCAAAACACAAAATAATTGTTCTCATACGCGGGAGATGCTGGCTGATAAGACGTCACTTCAGTTTATTAACTTCGAGAGTAAAACCAAAATGAAGAGTTTATAACAACTGATAGAAATTCAAATATACAACACATATATGACATAAGAAACACAAGCTGGATAAATATTTGCAACTCAAAAGGTACTGCGATATGTAAAACTAGATTTTGAATCTCTCTAAAACAAAAAAGTTCCGCCAATGGTGCTTTTTCTGTCATTTCACAAGTCTTTTGTCTTACTGCAAGCTTAGAAGATCTCGACATTAAATAGGTTAACTGACAATCATCGTGAAATAAATTTCGTTCGGGGGTTTTCAATGTCAATGTCGCTTAACGACGCTTGTTTTAAGTGCAGAGCAACCTACAAAGTACTAGATAGTCACTCACAAATTGCGTAAACACGATAAAAAGGGTATTTACCTAACACCCGGTGAGAAAAGCTTGGGTTTACGCTTCCTTTCGGTAGAACCTGGCCTTAGCAGGGATAATTTTTTGCTAAGTCTGTCCATATCTTTGCTAGCTAAACCTTCACACCGAAATGAACGCCATTTTGACACATCGAGACCTGTCTCCAAGGGCTGATGGGACGTTACGTCACTGCTCAATTTTTATTGGCTGATTGTGGTGACTCCCGCGAAATTTGGAAAAAAGGTGGGGAAATTTTTTGTTGTGTTTATACTTCACGTGGGTGAGTCAAGGGTGATTGCATTTGACTTCCCTTATTATCGAACACAACAAACACGTAAATCAATAGTTCGATTTGTTTTTACTTCGTTTATTAGACAGAGACCTCATTAAAGACTTGTATATAAAAGATCCTAGAGGTTTTAGAGAGTGCAAAAAGGAAACGATTTTAAAGTGTTCTGAAAGTACGAGTTCTGATATGTTAATATATGCAAAAATATACAGTAAAGTGAATTGTTCGGCTGGCCTTCTAAATACACAATAATAAATAACCAAGAGAGTTCGCCAGGTTGTCACAAATTATACAAAACAATTATTTTACAAACTTTAGTCAAAAGAGATAGCAAAGAACCGATCGTAGTAAGATCGCACATGCTACAAGACAGAACTTATGAATCGCTTATAGTTCATCTTCCTCAATCGAGTTAATATCAAGTTCTGAGTTGAAATCGAAATGAAAGAATCTTCCATCAATGACTTTTTCGTTTAACTGAGTAAGGTCAACAAGCTCTTTTTTCTCTGTTAACTTCTTCTGGTTGTGTTGAAAAGAGTCGCACAATTCCAACTGTTTCGTAGGAGACGACGTTGGCGTGATCATTATACTCGTCGACTCAGCAAACAATGGAGAATCGGAGATTGGTTTCAGGTAGAATTTTTCTGGTTCAGTGAAAAACGGCGGCTGATTCTTAGTCACACGTTTGTTCTGAAATCAAAACACTTCAAGTTATTCATACTGTTGTCACGTTTCACGAACAAACAAACACTCACGCACATGTAGTTTAGCACATCGACCGATAACTGCTTTACTTGCATTCAGCGGGTGGAAATATTTAGAGACAAGTGTTTGTTATATTTACCATATACTTCGGTATCTTCACGACCTTTTTTCTGCTCCTACATCTGTAATAGGATGTCTGTAGTGGGAGAAAAACAAAACAGAAAATAAAACTATAAATAAAGATAGTCGAGAGCTACAGGACGAATGCTGTAAAATATTCAACCCGATGAATTATTTAACGCATCCGCGGCAAACATAAACCTTGAGTTTTTTTTGTTTTTTTTATCTCTTTCGAGGTTAACCAAAAACCACCAATAAAAATTATCACCTCCTCCATTTTGGCCAAATCCAAAGCTGGACGAAGTCTGTCTCTATCGTTTCTTTCCGCACTCTTTCGTTTCATACCAGCAGAAATTTTAGCCTGTAATGAGTCGGTAGCAAAACACGGCTGCGAGTGACTCCTTGATAAACCACATAGCAGGTTATCACTCTCATTCGCTGAAGCAAAATATTTCTTGTACCCAGAACGCGAGTTGTGACAAGCCTCTGGCTCCTCGTCAATGCGGGCAAACATGAAATGATCGTTCAAGGCGGCGTTCGCGGATGCAGGTCGCGGAGTTGGTGAATCCGGTGGAGTTGAAATCGCATTCATCCCCGATTCAGTTGCGCAGGTCGAGTGGTTCTCTCGGTTAACTGATGTCCCGCACACTCGTGGTTCGTCTGGGCACGAAATTGATCGAAGTCTTTGTAAATTCTGCTCGAAATTCTTGATCGGTTGCCACACGGCTGAAGCTCGAGGAGTCCAGACCTGGTCCTGGGTAGACTGCTCTTCGGGAACTGACAGTGAACGGCAGAGTCTCTTGTTAGCACGAACAAAATTGTCGCCATCGGATAGCTGGCAAGAAGAATCGGAGAAAACCCCTCCAGAATTATTCCTTCGCAAATTGTGCGTTGGATAACTCCAGGTCCGGGAATGTCCTTGTGATGTTCCTCCTTTTTTATGTCTCATATTAAGATAAGAATCTGAAAAGAGATAGGAAATTTCTGCTAAGACATGTGTTCTTTCCAGATAGTTCATCTGAATAATAATAGCGCATCCATGAATTAAATGAACCACTCATTGTCGATATTTCATCTGTAAATTGTCATCAAAACATAGCAATAAAAATAAAAGGAGAAAATGTTAACTAACTTACCCGAAACTCGAGCTGGCTGTGCCGAGCAAATTGACTGAACAGCTTTAGCAATCTGAAAAAAATAATCGAAAGCAAAGTAAACAAAATTTAAATTAACATCAGGTTGATTGTCGACAGAAGGAAATATACCTGGGCTGGCACACTGGGCGATGAAATTTTAAACAACTACGAGGGCCAAACTTACGAGGATCGGTTCGGGTGAGACATCTTCCAACGACTGGTTTTTCAGCTTGTCTGTAATTACAGTAACCATCGCGGTGTTGATGAAGCATCAGAAGGTTTTAACTTGCTTGCTCCGACGGCGAGTGGAAGTTTAACAAGCTAGGCAAGGATAGGACAACGCTTTCTGCTCAATAGATCTCATCTACTCGCACGGTTACTAAAAGAAAGGAAAAATACAGGCCGGAAACTAAGTCCAAAACTATCGTGGATCAATTTAACGATAAATTAGCCCTGTTGAAGAACATTTGAAGACGAAAGAGGAGCAAACACTACCTTCTGGTTTGAAATGTTAGTACTTACCTCGCGTTCACGGAATTCTCGTTCGTAGGCTTAATATTCATTTGGAATGAATTTCATTGTGCCGCTTGAGCGAAGGGCTATTTAAAGACATCAACCAGTGTCCGAGCGATCGAGCGCCTGTCACACACAAATGAGAAAAGACCAGATGTTTGTTCATTGCTAACTGCATCGAAGGGTAACGCGTAAATTAGAACTTTTAAGAGTGGTTTAAAATTATACGTTGGCTTACTAACTGCCTATCTCAAAGGTCGAAGTTTGAAAACTTAAACCCGAACTTGGCTACGGGTAACAGTGAAGTAGTTGTAACAGTGAATTGAAATGAAGCTTATCGATATTATTTTCTACCTTTCAGATGGTGCCGGTTGTCTGAATATTTTTCATCAGAGAAATATAAATGGCTCCAAAGGTTCACGAAAACTGTATATGAATAAAGTTGTGCCGATACGAATTTGTTTTATAGGTTACGGTGAGTCAAATCAAACTCCAGTGAGAGATATCGCTTTGTAGTTTTCTTTGCATGCCGAATTGGTACATTTGATTATAAATGACATTTTGCTATGAACAAACAATTCAACCAATCAAAAAGCGGTCACAGGTAATAAATGGCAACTGATTGGCTAGAGTTTACTGGTGACGTCCCTGCCTTTGACGATCAATGAGTTTGTAGGAGAAATACTTCATTACTAACACAGCCAACCAAAATGCGGCATTTAGAGCAAAATTTTCAGAACATATCTCTCGAGCTACATTTTCAGTTTTTTCATCAAGATATTACGGAAAACGAAAACGGAAAAAAACATAGCTCTTCCGTCCTCTGCATCCAGCTTCTTTTAAAAACAAAAACCCCTTTCAACAGCAAACAGGGGATGTTATTGTTTGAAAAATAATTCTGATGTCTTTGTCGAAAGCATTTTTTCCATTAATCATCGAAATAACCTTTTCCAGAAATCTTCTCAACTTCCCCAGTCGAATCAAACATTATCTTCGAGTCTAGTTTGTAGTCTTTAATAAATTATTCACATCGCCAAGTATACACAATATTTCTAGTACTAGACTTTTCAGGTTTTGTTGGATCAAAACAGCTTTGCTAAGGGTTTCGTGCGATTATCTAAGAAACTACGGGGACATTAGCATTTGCGAGGTTAGTTTGAGGATTTACACTTGAGTGTAAAAAGATCGTTAAAAAAGTGTGTGCGGAAGCAAATGTTTTTATTAATGCAATTTGCTTGTTTCCGTTCTCAAAAATTGAATGATAAATTGTATTTGTGACCGAGACCCTTGTAATTTGGCTGCCAAATGTCCATTTTCTTTCCTTGGGTCGGCTCCAGTGCGGCTCCTTAGACAAAGTTCAGCGAGACCTTGAATTATGTTCAGCGTTGATCTACGGTTAAGCCAAAATTTGCCTCAATTGAAAGGAAAACTTCCTAAGGACAAAAAAAAATAGATAGAAAATGGCAATACGCCAAAAACTGACCAGCATGTTAATCAACCACCTATGGAGAAGTTTGCTGAAGTGAATACAGAATAAACTTCTAATTCAAAATAGTGATTTGATGCTTAAAGAAAACTGTGTTTGGCGACAACAACTTTTTACTTGGATTTTGAAATCTCAAACTATAGCACTGAAGCTCAAACCGAGACGAAATGTCAATACTTATATTTTAGTAGGAATCGTTTGCCGAGTGTGCATTTACGGCCTGCATTTACTATACTCGGAATACGGTAACAGTGTTCCGGTTTACCTCAAGATTTATAAAAACTTTATATGCAAGAATATCGAACATGTACAGGAGGTTCAAGCAACATATATTCAAAAACACACCAACTTTATATTAGTGCTTTAAGTCCTTTGTCATTGTTGCCAACACTGATACAATGACAACAACGGACCATCCCCTCCCCCACACAGTCAACTAGGTAACAATTATAAACACTGTGTTTTTCTGAACCCTTCTTTGAAAACAATACAAGTGTTCACTAGTACACAGGGAAAGGCACAAAAACCTTAAATTGTTTCATGTTATGTGGACTAGACTACATGCGAGATTGGTTGACAATTTATACGCATGTCACAAAGTGAGTAAGAAATCGCTTAGGGAAAAGCAAGCTGACACGACAAGAAAGTTTCAAATTCAGTATAGAAATCTTTTTTTTTACTTGAACTGGTAGATTCGATTCTACAAAGTGGCTTCGAATCCGAACATCAAACTAGTTGAGCTAAAATATTTGGTTGTACTTTTTCCATTTAGTTATCAATCACGAATCCTCTTATAGTCGGAGAAAAATAGAGTTTTGTTTCACCTGTCCGAAAGATAATCGAAAAACAACTACTCTTTGCTGTTCGAACTTGATGACCCTTCATGGAAATGACAGAATGTCTTGTGACGCGCAATGCGATTGCATCTGACGATTGAAAAGAGGAATATTTATTCGCGGCTTTTTCAAAATAAATACAATGTTCAACATTAAGCGCTTTTGTTGATCTCATCTGCAAAACTTAAAATGCACAAGACAATAAGAAACAATTTTAGATTTAGAGCCAAAATTTTGTGTTGTTAACACCTTGGCATAGCAGTTTGTGGACCATTCCGTCCAATCTTTTGCCATTAGTGGAACAACAAGCCAGTTCATTCCGCCCATGAAAATGAATTTAATGCAGTGAGATGCTTAAATAAATTGGGCGAGGAAATTACAGAGTTCTTTTCATTGATTATTGGCACCAATACTCGTCAGAAAAGATCCTATCATTGAGAGATATAGGAAAAAGATTAATATAGAAAACCAATGGGGTGTCTGTTATAACTGACTGAAAAACTAAATCTACATCAAAATTGCCTGATGAAGTTTGAGGCCCCGGGGATATCGAAGAAAAAGCTCTTTTCAAAACCTTTTTTGTCGTTATGAATAAAAGCGGCTATTTGTTAACGCTATTTGTTGTGAGGCATTCAATTTGCAGCTCATCGACTTTTGCCGGCAACTCAGTCTGTTGATCAATTCATTTCCTTCTTAAGTTTTTCAACAAAAATTGCATATGCCTGAGCTTGGTTTTAAAATTCTGTGCTTCTAAGAAGCCTTTTGGAAGCAGCTCTTTAAATTCCTTTTTCAGCGAAAGTTTAATCCTATAAATATTTCAGGCGTATTTTTTCACTTGCAATTTGTGGTTGCAGCCTTCTTTGGGGAAGCTTTTACCTATTAATTCTCTAAATAGTATTAACAAATATAGTGCATATGTTTCCTTCTTTTCAATTTCCCCTTCAATCAAATCTTGCTTTAGCTGCTCACAAAGATAAAGCCTGCAGATGTGATCACAGCGGCCTTGCTTTTATTCAAATTGAGAACCGCATCAGTCACCCCAAAATTTGAATGTTGATTCTCACAGAAGCGAAAACGGTGCTTAGTCCGTTCATCACGTGATAGAATATTCTAGATCGTTGGTATATTAGAAACCAATCGATATACTCAATACAACCTCGAACGTTTCCAATTACATAGATACCGCTTCAGATCGAGGGACTTTATCACGATCAATCACTTTAAACCAATATACTCGCAATATCCTGCTCTATACTACCGTTCGACCTCATTCGGTTCAGTTGGCTTTAAACTAATTTTTAACAGCACTCGTAACAGTAAGTCAATTAATGAAAAGAAAGTCTAGTTTCACTTTTTGAATTAACTTTTTAAAATTTTGTTATCGAATGTTTGATGTTTGCATTGCTAGTTCCCGGCGAAAGTGCAGTTCATGGGTCGATATATATACTGAGTGAACCAAGGCAAAAACTGAAAAACAGCATGCATGGTCTATAACAATAAAGTATTAAAGTATTCCTGTTCATGACCATTTGTAATCCCTTATCCATTTACAAAACAAAAACAGGATTGCGAAACTGCAATCATGAAGGAAATAAAGGAAAAGCTGGCTTACGATCCTCCTGCCGGAGATGATGGTGAGGACACGGCCGCCGGAATAACGGGAAAGAAGGTGTTTATTTTCTAACGAGAAACATCGACCGCTAGGTTTCTCATTATCCTAATAATAATGCACAGATTGAATAAACAAACTAGGACACAATTTCATCTACAATTTGTCTATGCAAACGAAGCCTTGTAAATTAACTGCCACAGATGACAAAATGGTTATCGGAAACTTAACACACGTCTCCAAGTCGATTCTCAAAACAGCTTCCAGCAGATCCACAAAATTAAACCGATCAATTTTGCTGCATTGCCATAGCTGTTGGTTACTTTGAAAGAGGGTTTCATAGCAGAATTTTTTTTTTGTAAATTGTTTCCGTTTGCTAAGGGCCGCTATCAGATAAACTTTTGACGACGTTAGAACACACAAAGGGAATTGACCCATAATGAAATCACACCTAGATGTGTTTAGTTATCAAAGTATAAACTCGCAACAAAACAAATTTGTGCGAACTATTTTCCTTCCAGTTTGCCGGGAAAGAGCCTTCTTCAAATAAGTTAAAGGGTTGAAAGCTTTGTGATACGGACCTAAGAAACATGTATGTATATATGTATATGGTTACATATATACATAATAAATGATTTATCGTTTAGCTCTATACCCAAGTATCAAACAATGTGTCATACGGGTTTTTTTTTCATATATATACCTATACATATATTTAACAAATAAAGAAGGCTAAGCCGTGTATTAGACTATGATAAAACACAACGGGCATTTCAAAAAACGAGGGTTGATAACATTTCTCGGATGTTATCAAATGCCCGGAGTGTTTAGGCCTCACACTGCTCAGAATAGATCGTAGAAACAATGAAACACAAATCAACAACGATAGCTGGACAGAACGCAACTTCTCCACTGTTCTCGCTTCTTCTTTTTTGTGAACTACGTCTTGAAAACTTTCTGCTACTTCGCACTGAGAGAACTGAAATCGTGCAAGTTTCACCATCTCTAACAAAAATGTTGGTTAATGTGCCAAAACAAGAAAATGAGCCAAAAATTGCCCAAAAACCTTCTTTTTTATGTTTTATACCCGACTAAACATGGGTTTTTGACCAATCAGAGCACGCGTACGTCTTTTATGAAATCTATATGTCATAATTACAATATATATATTTAAACTGAGTCCACAATATGAGAGCAAAATATTTTCTGTCCAAAAAATTATTTCAAAAAGAAAACGTTTCGGCCTTCGGCCTCCTCGTTCCATCAAAACAATTACATCTGTAGCCTTTTGGCCACTGATTCCATGGTGATAAATGTACGACAACACATTTTGGCAACAAGTTCACCGCCCTACCCATATAAGATTGCTTTATATTAACGGAAAAAGTGTCAACGCTTTTGTTAATTTCATGGTGAATCGATTTGTGGCCGGAAAGTATCTGATTTTAGGTATAATGAAAAAAAAAATGCAAATTCAAACTGGACGGCTTTGCTTGAAATTAGATATGTCGTAAAAGGGCTGTAAAACACGAATTTAAGAGGTAAATAAAAACAGTGTTACGGGAAAAGCTAAATCTCGCGGTTTAACAAGTACAGCAACTTCAACATAATAAAAAGATTTTTCGACGCATAAACTATTTGCCTCAGGTGCGATTATCAATAATAATTGCTAAAAGACTATTTTAAAAGAGTTTTAAAATATGTGTCAATCACAGTAATGACGTTACTCGTTTAATGAATAAGCACTTCCAAATTTGTCTTTAACTTACTTAAGAGTGAAGTGTGCGTTCGAGAGCCTGTTCCGGACTTAAGAATATATTTTGGAATAATCCGGATTTTTTTATTTCTAATTTCCAAAAGAAGGGCTATTCTAAGTAATCCACGTACTGTATTATCAACCGGCGCACATCAATTTTTAAATCGGGTAAGCGGGTTTCTTGAAAAAAAAAGCTTACAGCGACCCTTACACGAATCTGGATCGGTAAATAACAGCCACAGGGTCCGAAGGAAGGGTAACTGATAACTCAGTAGCCTCAAATTCAACAACCGAAAGGATTTTTAGCTGGTTGTTGAAAATGAACTTACAAAAATTTGCTGATCACTAAAAGAATCAATCAAAACAACTTGCTTATTACTCAGAACTTGGTATACAACGCCAAGTGAAAACCTCAACTTTCAAACTCACACAAACTCTTACATGATTCGGGCCTTTGGTTTAGTCCGCCGAATAGTGAATAGGGGTTGGCGTTTTTTTTAAAGATAAAGATAAGTATCTGCTGGTATATGGGGGCGTTTAAAAGACTTTGAAGCAAGTTGATTATGATCTGCTCCAATGATACTATTTGACACCATGTTTTCCCGCGGCAAAGCTTATTAGCAACAAGTTTGCAGAACAGGACCGTCGGAAGGGGGAGGGGCGGGGGAGCTGCAGCTCCCCTCCCCCCACAAATTTCTCGTCATTGACTGTTTCTTTGTAAGATTAATTGAATTTAACACTTACTGCGCTTCTATGCTAGGCTCACAGCCCCCCTTCCCCCCCCACCCCTTCAATATCACAGCCCCCCTAATATCAATTTCGTTCCGACGGTCCTGCAAAATCTATGGCATCAAAAAGTTAGAATAATAGGTTGGGTATCCAATCATATCTGCCAAAATTCACGTTGAGCTACGCTAGGACTCTCTTGTAGAGTAACAGGTCGAAACAAAGCCCATTCTCATTTGAGCAACGTTCTTTACTTCAAAAATGTATAGTAACTTTTCACCGCCTTACCTCTCTGAGCTGTGTTCAAGAATGTCTCGCAAAGCCACTCAAATTTATAAACCAGACCAAGGACTAAGATTTGAAGCAAGATCATTGTATTTCAAAAATCGTTGTCACCGAAAGAGCCGCATGATTCAAGATCATTTCTAAATTATTAAAAAGAAAGTAAAAAGATTGATGTCACTGGCTAATCAAAACAAACAAGTCAAAGTTTGAGTTTGTTGAATAACTTTCAAATAGTTTTCGCTTAAACACAGCCTACCTGGAAGCCATACAGGCTTCTTGAAACTGCGCAGAAATCAAGTGCATGTTCAACACTTGTTCAGTAACTGAGTAAGGGTCATTAATTTCAAAACACACTTAGTAAACTTGTGAATTTCTTTCCACTTAATCGTAGATTTAGCGGTTTCACACCCAGATCTTTTAACTGAGGTTTAGTATTAACAAGCAACGTCAACTTAGGTTAGCTGGGGTTAGAAAACTTGAAGTCGTTAATCCTTGATTCGCCATTTTGGGACATTTTGCATTTTTTTAAAATACGTGCGAGCCCTTCGCAAGTCGGGTGATATAGATAGTTCTTCATCTGCATGATGAATGAAAAGGAAAGTATGCCGGCATAGTTCTCAACATATATGCATGTTTTTAGTGTGTTAAGTAGCGGACTTGTAAATGATGGCTATGTACATTAGCACTCTGGTTCACTCATTTTGACATGTTCCACTGCCATCAATTGCCGATCCACGTGCGCGCCTGGGTCCCCCACAGGCACTAATCAATTACCTAAGGGCAGGCCTGGCGGCTTTGGACAGTTTACCCGTTTTCTCGAGCTAATAAAACACACATAAAGTCACGAGTTGGAAATATTTCTAGCAAACTCAGATTCGCAAACTTAAAATTTTCCCAGGGGAAGGGGTCTGTACATATTGTGTTCTACTCAAGATACTCTATACAGACCCTTAACTCTTAGACGCGTATTATGACCTAAATAACCACTCTTATGATTGCAAACAGGTATTCTTATGCTAAACAAAAGAACACCGGGGATATTGACTTGGCGTACGTGGAGCCCCTAACACAACACGCATTTCGAAAAGTTTCTCCCCCTCCGATCCTAAGATGAATCATGTTCAACAAGCATATATGGTGCAAATTTACTCTTGTCTAACCTTTTCTTTTTCATGCCCTGCTACTGTAGAATTAAGAGGATAATAGGAGTTTTGCACTTTGATTCGGTGGTTCTTTTTGACACAAAAACAACGTATAAATTATCACAACATTTTCGGACACATTTGTCAGTCAGACCGAGTTATATGATGCGAAAAAAACTCTGCTGTAGTCGCCGTACACCCGAAATATCTTTTAGACAACTTAACGAAGCACCGAGTGTTTCAAATGAATCGTCACTAAAATTTGAGTATTTTTATCAGCTAGCTCTAAGAGCTTTGGAGCTGAGCTGTAAATTAAGCTTTATTCTAGTTTTGAAACATTAAAAGTGTAAATCGTTAGTTTAAAATTTATTCGTATTTTAACTGCGCAAAACTGTCAGAGGTGCTTTGTTCTTTCCGAAACGCTTAATAAAGCTTAATTTTCAGTTCTCATTTAGATTTCGCTAGTGTGCCCCTACTGTTCTGCAAACGGTTTTGTAAACTAAGAGATTAAGATCTTAAAAGAACTTAGCACAGATCATAAACCAACCCATCGAATAGCGCATGGCTTTCTTATACTGAAAACCCTCTGTTCGGTTTGACAGCTGTTGCATTGTTGCCGTAATTGTTTGGCATACTAAATCTACACTACATTCATTACTTCCATCAACACCGTAAGACCAACCACTAAAACCAGAGACAATACCACTTTTAGAATCTAATCAGTCTATTGGCGCTTGTCGTTTTAGCTACAGCCTAAACTGAACTGTAGTATTGAAAAACGTCGGGATACATGGGCGCGAAACGAGTCCATTCAACGAATTGTTTTGTGGTAGTAAAAAAAAGCTGCCGAACAACTGCAAAAAGCTTCCTGCTGAACAGGGACAGTGTATTTTTTGATAACATTACCTAATGCGTCTAACTAAAGGCTCAAATTGAGTCACATGGCAAGTGCGTTTGGCCAAGTTTGTCATCTGTGGGAACTAAAAAAATTGACGCCATTTAGAACTTTAGGATAGCTGGAAGGTTTTCTTGGGCTAATTTTTCTTTTGGCTCTGTGCTGACAAATGATTTTTAAATAAAGTAAACCTTTTTGAAACGCTGTTCAAATCTCTTGACTTGGGTCCAAAATATGTTAGTGTCCCCCAAGCAAGTTACGAAGTGAACTGAAGTTTTGAAATCCTAGCACAGGCTTTCCAAACATAAAACTCAACATTTCTTATGCATCTACGAACTCTCCTCATTTCCTTGGGGGGAACAACACGTCTTCGACGTTACCTACAAAAAGGCCTCAAAATGGCACGAAAACACAAGAAGACAACACATTAAAGGTAATTCAAGTTTATTCCAAACTAGGAAATAATTCGCACGTATTAAGAGTTTCAAAAAAATTTCACTTACACTCTCTTATATATACGGTAGCTGTTACTTACGTATTAGTTAACACTAAGTTCACGAGGTCGGTCGTACAGATGCCTAGAAAATGTCAAATTTTACGTTTGGGAGGCCTGTGATCTTAGTTACTCTGAACATGCACTTCGCACCTCAACCACGAAGCCCTATAATCCTTTTGGACTCGTTCAGATATTAAATGTTGAGTTCAACAAATCTCAACCAACACGCACACTACAATTGCAATATTTAAAAAAGAATGATTTCAGGGGAAAACGTCAATTTTGACCAACCTGTGGCAATACGTAGTATGGTTAGTTTTTTGCTGTTTCAATCCGCCGGAATTCCAATGTAACAATAACTGTTACAGATATTGTGACTGTGACTAACATAACAGTTACTATACGATCCTATACTTACTAATGGGGAGCGTTTATTTAAGAAGAACAGTAAATTTGAATTCAAGAAAACTGAAAAGAAAAAATTCGGGATCATGTTCAAGGATTAAAACAGTTTTATCATCGCGATTCGAATGGAAAACCCCCAACTTCCCACAGATTACTCTCGCCGCGCCGGCGGTCGACCAAAGCGTCAACGTGTAAAGTATGTTACATTTGGGTTCGTTAGCTTCCTGTTGCGCGGAGTGGCAGCTGTTTCAGTGACATCATCATACGCTCGTTTGTAAAAACGACATCATTAACGTAACTTCGTTAGCAGTAGAAAGGCTATATCTTTCCGGCTATATTCGACTAACGGTTTGCAAAAACCTTAAAATGTTACCAGCAAAAAACTGCTTCACTGTTATTTCACCGATAATGGCCATTATCTGTAGTATTGTAGCTATGGTAAACCTTGTTTGGTCCTTTGTAACGTTTCATTTGTCATGTAGTTTCTTTTAAATTCATCAATGTGACTAGGATCAGTTTTCGAAATTTCTACGCAAGTCCATCAACAGGTCAAACCAATACAGGCTGATATCTCGGATGACAGAGAAAGTAGAAAACTGACTTAAAATAACGAAACTTAGTCATGAATAGAACCGTATCTCCTCAGTCGTACGGCCTAAAAACTAGTTACAAACTCGTGCATGAAAGCTGGTTTCGTTGAAGCTTGTTCAAACTAAGTAAAATACGAAGAGGTGATCAACAGCGATTGGTGAACATCCAAACAAAACACGATCGACGCGAGAGTTTACCGCCTTAACTTAACATTGAAATGCCTAAGTTAACTGTATAGACAAGATTACAAAGCATGGGTTGGTAAAGACAATACCTGTCTAGCTGGCTAGGGCTTTCCCTTTATTCCCTTGAGGGTGTAAAAATTTGGTTGGTTGGTACACTTTCTCACGGACACGATGGTTTTACTACGTGCCGTGTGTATTGAGTTTCGGTCGCATGCAACAGCTGTGGCGTTTTGGCCACCAGCGAAAGCAACGTCACATATTTGTGTAAACCACTTTGCAGCAATTAAGAACTGCAGTTTGTTTTGATAAGAAACCAGCAGTTTCTACAGTGCCTAAATAACGCAACACTCGACCACAACGGTCGAGGTCGAACTTTTTACTTTCCCTGGCTTTTTCAATAAAATCGTTCTAAAGATTTTACACATGTAAGAGAAACGATCGTTGAGTTCACAACAAGAAAGTTTTCGTGTCTGTCTTCATAAACAACATCCTTTTTATGAACACTATGAATATTTCAGGGTTTCTTTCAATATATTGCTAAACATTCCCGTAGGGGGGCCCTTGGGGGAAATTGTTTTGTTTTGTTTCAACCTGTCTCGCCAGTTCACCAAGAACTCCTTCCAAGTGGTTGTTTGTTGCCTTAATTATTAGGAAATAACGAATCTTCTAAGATACTGTGTAAAACCCTTTTACAACTTGTGAATATACCAGTTCGCAGGTTATAGTGTGACAGGAGCTTCCAAAACGATAGCACAGCCGGTATTCATCGGCTAGCTATAAGATATGAAGGAATGGTGGTTACCTTTGTGGAAGGCGGTAGAGTTGCAATTCACTTAGTTTTTTGCAATTTGGTTGGTTTACGCCTAATTTTTTGTACCTGGTTCCCATGCCCCTGACTTGAACACAAAGCCAAGGAACTAGAATGCATAGCAGGTGTTGTAAAGGACGAAAGAACACTGTGGCTAATCACGTTTTTCAGTTAACACCGTCCCAACATTGGTTTATATTACTGGCACCGAGAGAAACAGGCTTATGACCCGAATCAGCAACGATAGAATGACCAAAAAACAATATATATGCGTGCTGGGGAACCGAAAAAATGTTGGAGTTTACCATAAATTATTTGCAGTTTCTCAACGCGTTAATTAATTGAGGTAGCAGTTCATTATCAAGGAAATGAATATTAAGAACAGAAAAGAAATGAATATCAAATTAAACCAATATAGCTGAAATTTTATGTGAACTACAGCAATAATATTTCTGAAGATACGAATAAAGGAATTTTGTTGTTGTTATTGTACAAGTATCGCAAAAGATGAAGTGTCTTTCAATTTATACAGTGTTATAATTACAGTTAAATATACCATTTTTAAAGTTCAACTGTTTCAGCCTCAGCCAGTTTATCGACATCAAACTTCTCCTTTCGTATTTCATACAAAGTAATACGTTTGGTAATGAGAATATTGGGATAGGTTAATGACGTCATATTTGACTATAGTGAGAAGATCAAGGGACATTATACTTCCCTGGTCACAGATAATAATCGCTATTGGTCAAAATAACTCCGTATGTCATACCTGTTATTAACAACTACTGTTCATACTTTAGATGTTTATTTTTGCGGTATTCTCGATCTCGTTTCGGTTCAGAGTGGACTGCAATTGACTCGGGTATCAGATGGAGGAGTTAGTCGGTAAAAGCATTGAAAAATAATCTGGGACTGAGAATAAAGCTAGAACCTGAGATATTTTCCAACAAAATGTTTCCAAATAGATATAAGTCCGAACAGTGTTGCCGTAACTCCACAATAAGCGATAGAGTATCAGGGCCGGCTCGGGCGACTACGACCGCTCCATCGGCTAATTTTATGCTGACGTAAGCGTTTTAGAAAATAAAACAACAAAGTGTTTCACTCAATGCGCTGTGTTATTCGACTTGGGTTTTCCTCATTTGCTTCTTCAGATAGCTGGTGCATTCCTCGCTTACAGTATCGTTCCGCCGTCCCTCAGTCATGTAATGCTGTGCAGCCAGCACTATAGGCTGATACAAGTGATACACACGAAACTCCTAATTAGATACGCCACAACAAGCCATAAGTTATTCCTTCATCCCTTTACAAAAAGAAAGTTTCACAGAAAGATATTTAGAAACTATGTAACTGATAAAATCCATGATACATTGCTGTTTGAGTAAGTAAGAAAAATCTAAATTTGTAGTTTATACTTTGCCGTTTTGCAGGTATACACTTCAGTTTCTCATTATATCCGGCAAATTGTACCATTCTTATATGATCCTTGTATCTCCATTACTCTAAACAGGGAATTTAGGCTGTTTCGAATTACTATCGCACTACTTCTCCTTGTAGTAGTAGCTATAGTAGTAGTATTAACAGTAGTAATGTAATAGTAGTAGTAGTAGTAGTAGTAGTAGTAGTAGTAGTAGTAGTAGTAGTAGTAGTAGTAGTAGTAGTAGTAGT
>JAOBRD020606359.1:0-15712 GCA_027575215.2 Hydrozoanthus sils
GCTGATCATAAGGATGACAGGCTCACTGTGACGTAGATTAAGGAATTTGCATCACCGTCGCATCAAAATAAAACTAAATCTGTCAGAAGAGGAGAGTTTTAAAGAAACAGTTTGCGAAAATAAAGCTGTAATACATCTTTCTGGCACTTTCACACCCCACTGTTGTTGCTGTACGAGGAGCAGTGTTCCTTAATCTACGTCAAATTGATGTCACGTCCTTAATCTAATTCACCTTGACTCGGCATTTGGTGTACCAAAATGGCAGCGATTTTCATTAATTTCTAAGACTGGTAAAATATTCGCATTTTGTTCAAATCAATTTTTTTTTTGCGAAATGTTCTTTTTAAAATACATACTTTTATATAAGAAAACAGAAAACGAAAGGTTATGGGCACTCTAAGTTTTTTGCACATTTTTTGCTTTTTTTGCACTTTGTTAAGATTGTAATACTCTCAACCAATCAGAATCGAGACATTTTTCCATTATAGTTAGAGCTATGATTACGCAATTAGAGTAACACAACAACGGCCAGACTTACAGCAGCAATAGAATTTACAGTAAATAAAGTTAAATCACAAGCATGTGACGGCTACAGTAAGTCTCATAAATTCGGCATTACAGTTTGTTTTGACCATCCAGAGGCAGTGACAAAAACAGTCACAAAACGCAATATATTTTCAAAAACGATAAACAAAAACAAATATGAACATTTTTATAGATCAACCAACACCTGGGGCCTACCTTCTTCATCAAAAAATCCGTCTATTCGCATCTGTTAAAAAAAAAGAACGTGCGTTAATGTCGACTTAAGGTATTCCACACAATGTCTAGAAAAAATCGTTCACGGATTGAACATTTTTCCGTTGAAAGTGTTTCTCTGTGTAAATTTTAGACGAATTGCCGTTCAAACAGCAGACTTCCAAAATCAAGGAATAAACTTCTAGACGGTACAATCGAATGTTTGATCGCTACAAATGGAAAGGCCTTACTGGTAAAGAAGTGGTTGCATGGAGGCATGGTTACTTAGCTAGATGTGCATATGGAGAAAAACAATCAAACATCGAAAACGATGCATTTTTAAACTAAAACGCATTAGTGTCACGGTACGTAAACAAGTTGCATTAGATGGGTATTGCATCATTCTTTGTTAAAATGGCTAACATCAACATTATAAATACCATTAGTTATTGTCTACAGTCGAACCCCTCAATACGGACATCTCTTTAAAACGGACACAAAATCTTGGTCCCTATCGTTTTCTCTTGCAGCCATTTACTGTATTCTAAGTCTCTGTAAGACGGACACCTCTCTAAGACGGACATTTAAGGCCAGTCCCGAAGGTGTCCGTCTTAGAGGGGTTTGACTGTATTGCTATTGTTACATTACATTATGTTGTTTACTAATGTTAATTTACACTAACCTTATCAGGATCAATGTTGACTTTGCTTGACAACCAGTGATCCTGAGGGCAAAACTGACGCCTGATGTCCCGAGAATGAAGCTGTTTTACCAGCTGCGTAACGTCCTGAAGAAACAGAGAGAGTAACTGTGTTACTAACAAATCATCAGTGCCACCGTGGTGAGGATGGAGCTGTAACTAATATAGTAATTGTATAGATACAGTAAAAACATGCGTATAAGAACTAACTGTTAGGCCAAAACTCTCATTTTTAACCCCTTCTTCATAAGAACCTATGTAGCTTAAAATCTTCCATAGGTTCCTGGCAAAAATGAAGGTACAGATAAAAAAAGAACCCGAAAAAACAGTCTAGGTTTGAACCAGTAAGAATAAAAAATAAATAAAAGGATTTGACTTTTACAGACACACATGCAATTTGTAAAAATAAATTTGCTGTATTTACATGGTTATCATCTTCACTGTATTCTAGAAATTCATGTAATATAACAACACATTCCAGATCACATTTGCCCTATAGTAGTTTTCTATATTGTAGTGACCTTATCAAATTAAGAACCAATTAAAGAACCTAAGTAGTCTTGAATCAAACTAAATACCATTTCCATAAGAACATGTTTAGGCTAAATTGGCAAAATTTAGGTTCTTGTAGGCGGGTTTTTACCGAATGTATAATATTCAAGGGTAACGAGTACAGCAAGCATAATGTTATGTGAAGATGAAAATAATAATGAAAGAAAATGAATTTCCTAATGGAGCATAAAGAAGGGCAACTGATGTTGATGACGGTGTTCCATTCAGAGTACGGGAGGATCTATCCTGGACAAGACTGTAAAAATGCACGGAATACAACAACTTTATTTCGATCTAGCGATGAAATTTAAATTTTTGTCATACAAAGACCAAACATACCTTTAAAACTTGAATCCAATTGTTGTACGAGTACATCTCCTTCTTCTCAAGGTCACCCGATCTAGCGCCTACACTGCGCATGGCGCTGAGATAACTCGAGTCAAAGTTTGTAAAACTATCCGGGCTTATTATATCAATGATTCCAATCACTATGTCCCTTAGGACCGACGACATGGTTACCAGTTCCCCCAATGTGAAAGGCATGATGGACGTTCCACCTACATGGAAGTGAGAAACGATAATTTATCACTATCAAACAAGAATGCGATAGGATAGGATAGAACAGATAAAAATAAAGTAGAAAACATTAAAACGGAATAGGATTGAATGGAGTAGAATAGAGCAGAATAGAATAGAAAAGAATAGATTATTTAACATGAGTTCTGGATAAAATGATAAACTACAGAATATAGGCATGAAATGTTCAAAATCTTAAAACCAAACGTTTTCGACTGAAATGTTATCATCATGGTTTTGTTTGGCCGCTTGTTCTGAAAACTATATAGTTTCAAGTTACCCCGTCAAGAAAAAGAAAAATAGGGTGTACTTGCATCCTCTTTTAACGAGGGGCTTAAGGTTGCAATGAACATACCTTCAATAATTTTCCGAATAGAATTGAATAGAACAGAATAGAATTAAACAAAATAGAATAGAACTGAACCGAATATAAGAGATCTTAGTGTAGTGTCCTCCGAAAAGTAAGTTGCACATAAACATGTAGGCTCATTGTTATATCAATTATCACCTGATGAGGAGCATTCGGCGTAAAACTCGTGGTCGTGGACAGATAGAAGGGCCTTGCTAAACAGGAAGCAGAAAAGGGACAGAGACGGCACAACTTTCTCCGCCTCCTCGACTGAAAGATTTCTCCCTTGTGTAATCATCTTAAGTAATGGAACTTCTTTTCTGGATAGAAAAAAGTCAGTCAACTCCCGCCATCTCACTAACTAAAACTACCTGCCAAAACTGCAAGGCATTTACAGTAGTTTTACCCTCGATTACTCGAACTCCCGATCACTCGAACCTTTTGCAGTTTTCCATGAAGGTCCGAGTTATCCGCATTCGAATGAAAGTTACATTTTACATTACAAGTCAATTAGTTTTCATTGGCGAGTACGATAAAATATACATTACACCCAGAAGACTTTTTTGATAGTTTAACTTCGGACCCGATGGGGATACGTGCTGGAAAAATCTAACAAAACCTTTCTAAGAGACCAAGTTCCACGATAGTAATATATACACTTTAAAATTATAACGCGAAAAGCTTAATTTTGGAGTTTTTAAGACTACGGGAACGATCAACGGAAAATTTTCTCAGTCTTCTGTTACCTTCATGCAGGGAGTTTTAATCTTTCTTATTTTCACAAAGCGTCACTGGAACAAAAGATGAACCAACAAGCTAGACATGGTCGAAAAGAGCAAACCAGATTGTGTATTTTGTAAGCTGTCGCCCTCGATGTTACCATCCACCGCACTGTAAAAGGGCCTGATCAGCCAGGCACTCGTCGACACTCAACCTCCCAGGAGAATTGACATGAAACAAACAGACTATTCACGTGTAAAATTGTTTCATGTAACACATATGAATTGAATAACTAATTATACTTCAGAATCGCAAGTTTTTTATTTTTCTTTCAAACAGAGATAAATTATAACGAAACATAATAGTTATACTACGTGGTAAAAAGAAATGCTAGCACTAAATACGCGAAGTTTCGACGAGACGCGTGTTATGCTCTAATGAGCGAAACTTATAGGAAGTGTGACAACTTCGCCGAAGAAGGTACAAAACTTCCCTGGAATTTCGACGAAATTTCTTATAAAAGGAAGAACGAAACGAAAAGAACTTCACTTGCGTTTCTTTTTACCGCTACTGTATGGAAGAAACGATTAAGAATGTTTAAATTTTAGCGGTTATGAATTTCTTTATTTCTACCACTCGGAGAGAAGTTGAAACGCCGCTTGGTCCAAAATTTTAATTTTAAAAGGCGTCAGATGTGGGAGGAACTATCCCTTTTATAGCGCGGCTCCTTGTTTAAACAGGACCTTGGCCTGGCGCTCGTCACCTTCAGTTGTCACTCAACCTCCGAAGAAAAATGACATGAAATAAACTAAACGGACTATTCATGTGCAAAATTGTTTCATGTAACATTGAACACAGAATAACTATTATTACTTCAGAGTAATTAGTTCTTGTTGCTTTGTGTTTCCAACACAGAGAAATTATAACGAAACATTAAAATACTGTAGCGGTAAAAGAAATGTAAGTGCTCAAAATATGCGAAGTTTCGACGAGACACGCGTTATGCTAATGACCGAAAAATTATCGGAGGTGTGAGAACTTCGTCGAAAGAGGTACAAAAATTTCTCTGAACTTTCGACAAAATTAATTATAAAACGAAAAACGAAACGAACTTCGCTTACGTTTCCTTTGCCACTACTGTGTATAAGAAATTATTACAAACATTTTAATTTTAGCGGTTATGAATTGCTTTTTTTTTCTAACGCTCAGAGTCAGAGAAGTTGAATCGCTACTTGGTCCAAAATTTGAATTTTGAAAGGTATCAGATGTGGGAGGAGCTTTCTCTTTTATAGCGCGGGTCCTTGTTTAAAGTTCCCAAATAGTTAACGAGGCGTGAAGCGACAAGTTGATTATTAGATTTATAGAAAACGGCAGCAAGACTTTGATGTTCTTTAACAATAAAGACAACAGGTGAAGTTCGTTTTATCCTGATCAAAAATAACCGTCACATTCTGTCAGCTGCAAACTAAAGTAACCGCAGGTATCTTTCTTTCCTGCTTTCGACAGGGCAACAAGAAGCTAATAAAAGTGCTCATTCTCAAATAATCTTTTCACTCAATAGGAGTTAGTCCAAAACAAACCAAGCTGCTCTTGATAACATATTCATTCAAAGTTCACCTAAGCGACAGTTTTCTGGTTGTTCACTAAATATAGTGACTCACAAAAAAACTACTAAAGCCAAACTAATAACTTGTCGTTTAACCAACTTCAAGCTTTCAGTCGTCAACAGTGCACGTGGGCTTTATTGCCCTACAAATGATGCTTTTTATTGTATCTCATACACAATTTTTAACTACAGAGATGAGTAGATCACGACTATGTACGACGTAGGGTATTCGGCCCTGGTTATTAGTAACCAAAAGTCTTTCTTCAATAGTAAATGAACACAGACAAACCTCCTTTAAAGTAATTAGTAAACGTTGAAGTATCATGTACTACTCTAGCTCATAAGCATGCAATTACGCTCTTTTCAAATTCGACGTAGAAGTTAGGAGTAAAAACCATTTTGGGAAACGGCAGGATCGTCGGCAGTATATTTTCAATCGGGTTTCAAAATTAACCAGGATTGAAATAACGTTCAAAGCCACAATTTTGCCCTTAAACAAAGCTATGCAAAGCTTAGGAGTAGGTAATATGTTGGCCAATCTTGGAATTCAGAAACATTTTATTTACATTTCTCTTTAATAGTAACTCATAAAAACAACTATACTAATAAATTTTCACAATAATTTTAGATAAACCCGGATACTGCTGAACTGTATATTGACGAACAGAAAAATGATTCGAGTAGAAAAGTGTGTAATCAGCTTGTTGGGACTATGAAAGTAAATTAATACATAAAAATACAGATAAAAAGAAGCTTGCAATAAATTTATTAATTTAGCCAAAAATTGTTTTTACCGGTAAAAGTAAACTTAAAACAATCTTAAGGAGCTAGATAAGCAATTCAAAGCCAAGATTTATGAAATGATCAGCTTATCGCCGCGTAATCAAATGCGAAAATTGCCTTAACCGAACTAGTCTTAGAGAACACAATCAATTATATTTCATAATTTGTCTAAACGACCAATTTTCTTTACTGTTGCGTTAGCTTTTCAAAACTGGGTTCGTGTTGTCAGGCTCCAGTTGAAGGATGAAAAACATTGTACATTGTATACACAAAACGTAATGAAACTATTTTCTTATATTTTTTTTAAAGTAGCCACTAATATAAAAGAGAACGGTTAAAATTGTGCGCCAAACAGATCAAGAAACGTTACAATATAAGTTCTTAATTCTTGATTCTTCGATGCTTTAGTCCTTCCATTTACTTCATTTACTGTTTTCCAGCTATAAACTGAAACGTAATCCAAAGCAAAAGGATTACAGCACTTCACAACAAAATGCAAATAAATTCTCAGTCAACATTATTTCGACAACAGCATACACGTATTCACAACGCGTACTAATTTTACACGATCACGAATGTAGTTTCCATTTTTGATCTCAACCGCGACGCATTCTTGACCAAATAATTTTAGCTGAATTTCTATAATCGCGATTTCGAACGTAGAGTAGAGGCGTGATCACTGCTTCGATATATGTAAAAGCCACAGCGATTCTCTGGAGAACAAACAGTTGAGGAATACCGGTTAATAGTTTATCATCGTAATGAACAGTTTCTAGTATCAATATATACCATGGGAAAATAGATATCAGCAATGGAAACGAATTTATGACAGCAATGCCAATAAATTTTCTCGACCTGGTGATGCCTCTTCGCTTCTCTCTCACCACTTGCTCTGTTCTCAAAGGCACATCCTTATTTGCAGCAGAAACACCGTTCATGAACCGCATTTTCCAATAATGCAACACAAGAACTACAAAAAGCGCTGTTAGTGGCAGACTGATAAACATATGTACGTAAGTCAAGAGATAATTATCTGTGTTCTTGTGAAAAAACCATAGAGCCACGCTAAAAAGCGACAACACGAGCGCCAAAAACGCATGAAACAGTGCAACGCTTCTCATGGTGACCAAACGACGATGGATGTGTGCGAACGTGAATGCCAGATACCGTTCATACAGAACACTTGTCGTTAATGAAACTCGATAAGTTATCAGAAAGGCAGAAGTGACCCCAGTGAAGCTCCCAAAGTCTAAAACATCTCCACTTTCAAAGTCAACACCCTTAGCTCGCAAAACTTCGGTTATTCCGAAAAATATACCAAATACTCCTTGGACAATATGTGCGTAACAAGACCAGCATGTGAACGAGACGATAGGACGTGTAGAAAACGTGTTCAGTGGGTCCTTCTTAATGATAACGACAAGGACGCCACTTGTAAGGCAGGAGAAAAACGCTAAAGCCAGAATAACCATTCCACTGATGACATAAAAGTTGTTTTCCACAATTTCTTTGGTAGAGCTTCCATTCCGTTCCATTTGGCCGTCCCCTCAATTTCTCAAACTTATGGATGAATAATTAAAGTCTTGAGAAATTTCATGCAATCTGGCCCAAAGCTGTAGTGACTTCGCTTTTCTCTCCTGACATATTTTCTGAGTCGAATCAAAACTATTAACACAATAACGAAAGCTTTTATGATTAAGAGTCAAAGCTTAAGAATGGATCGAGTGCTGTGTTTCATTCTCCCAAAAAACTATTAAGTACTGGTTTGTGTCACTATGATTTAAGATTCGAATCTGAAAAGTAACATAACACAAAACACATGTACATAATTATAAGTTATATTCAACCCGTATATCAGGCATTTTAATTAAGTTTGTGTTCGATGATTGGTTGAACTCCCGTATACCGAGTAAACATGTTTTAAACTGTGTCTTTCAAGAATTGCCGCAAGTATGCGATTGCAAAATAACTACCTTAATACAAAAATCTGGGTTGACAAGGACGAACCGTCTTAACAGTATTCGAGCTTGAACAATTGTACTTCTTAAATTTTTTTTGGCTGAGGCCATTACTAGTGCGGAAAGAAGGCAAATACTACCGACCAGCCTGTCAAAAACAAAATGGCAAAAACAAATATAATCACAATATGCTTTACGGCTGTGTATTTAATACTCGCCCTCGTGCTTCAAATGTTACTAGAAATACCAAATTAATTCAATGTTTTGTATCTCACGAAAGCTGCTCATCTTTCTTATATCTGTACATTTGCAAATATTGACGATTCCAACACCAACAGAACTATCAGTAAACGGAAATAAGCGGCAAGCCAAAATGTATTGAAACCAGATAAATTAACAGAATACATTAAATAACAACGACACTGTCGATTTCTATCTATTTTACCATCTTTTCTACTAAGTTGCTTCTTCTGTATCTGAACTTCAGAACTGGGTTGCAAGATTTACTACAGCAATCTACACCTATATTATATAAGGAAGCTAAAGGATGTATTTAAATTTTATAAAATTATCAATATTTTTATTGTGTGTATAATTGTATTCAGTTTTGAATTTTGTACATGCTTTGACGTAAATCAAGTCAATTACCGAATGCAGATTGTGTTGAGCGATCGCGTTACCACTGAAAACATAAGAAACTTTCAAGTAAAGATCGAATTCATTTTAGAATTTAACTGTTCATCAACTAACGAACAAGTTTTTGATTATTTGTCAGATGACGACAGACCGATGTCATCAACCTTTGTATTCAAACAAATACTATCACCGTAACTTCTTGCCATCCTTGATAACTCCAGCTAGACATCTGCGCCGCTTTGATTTTACCCAAAATTTAAGCTGATATTTTCTTAGAAAGAACAAATTACTTACAGTTTCTAGTGCCCAAAGTCTCTAAAAACGAATTTACGAGTGTTGCACTACTTACTGAGGATTTTTCGAGGTAGTCAGAGGTAACAGTTTTCTTGCACTACTTAGTGAGGTTTTTCTAGCTAGTCACAGAGGTAACAGTCTTCCAATTTATGAATATTGCACTACTAACAGAGGATTTACCAGTCACAGAGGTAACAGTCTTCCAATTTATGAATATTGCACTACTAACAGAGGATTTACCAGTCACAGAGGTAACAGTCTTCCAATTTATGAATATTGCACTACTAACAGAAGATTTACCAGGTTGTCACCTAGGTAACAGTCTTCCAATTTACGAATATTGCACTACTTACTGGGAATTTTTACAGGCAGTCAACGAAATAACAGTTTTTCAATGTGCAAATATTGCACTACTTACTGAGGATTTTTCCAGGTGGTCACCGAGTTAACAGTCTTCCAAAGCTCTTGTACAAACACACGGTTTAAGGCAAAAGTACACAAAAGTCTGAAAAAAATATAGTTTAGTTGTAAGGGACCGAGAAAAACTAATTTCTCTACAAAATGTAATGAGTTCAGTCTACTCGAACTCTTTCCGTGCTTCGATGGAAAAATGTTCAGAACAGTATTTAAGTTAGTCAGTTCGACTACTTAAGTTTGGTAAGTGTCATAAAATTATCCCATTGAAACACAACATGAACCAAATAGATCGTCTTCAGTTTACTTCCATGAAGATGATCTACTGTATGTGATCGAAGGCGTTTGGTTTAAAACATCTCGTGATAGTTTTAACTTTTACCTAAATATTTTCAAACTTTTAGCATAGAAAAATCTGTATGACCACAACAAGAACTGTTTTTGTTTTCTTACATTTTTGGCATGATATTTTGATATTTTGATTTTGATTAGCTGATAAAACTTACTGCCTTTAACAGAGCAGAAAAAAGACAACAAAACCATCTAAAGCTATACACAAACACTTTTGGATGAGAAGCGAAATTCCCCAAACCTGTTCATTGAAGGATGAAGATATTAGACTATGAGGAATTACAATCTCGTCATCCGGACTTACAGAAGTGAAAGGCATAAAGCTACACAGGCACTTTGAGATTTAATGCTAAATTCTCTAAACCTGTTCATTGAAGGCAACACTCTTACCTGGTAGTGGCCACGGGCAAACGGCACTTCATTGTTAGATAGTAACAGACGTTACACAGAGAGGTGATAACCGAAGCACTAAACCCACTCCATCTGGAACCAAAAAACAATTTGGTAAAATCGATTTCAAGTTGATCATTTGGCATTGTACTTAAACGCTTAGACATAGGTTGATACTATTTGCAACAATTTTTCCATTTTACACAAATATTCTCTTCGCTCGCTCGAGTTAAAACTACATTTAAACGCACATGCTCAATCAGTCACGCTGTAAAGAATTGCTCACTTATGCGATTGCTGTGTGCAATCATTTAAAATCTTCACTTCATGTGAAGTATTGGAGTGCTGACCGTACCCTTGGGCCTTTCAACACTCCAAAAAACTTCACCGCGGATAAGATATTAAATGATCAACCCTTCCAATTTGTTGATCTTACCAACTCGCCGAGAAACACGATAGCATTTTAGAAACTTATCTATAAGTATGATTAACAGTTGGTTAGAAAATTCCTCCAAGTTCAATAAACATTTCAATATCAAGGCCATGCACTAGGACCGAACGACTATGGAATTGATTTAATAGTAATTTATTAGTAGTTCTGGAGCATTAGTATTATACGATGTGAAACTAACTTGCTAGAGAAAAGTGAGCGTCAGTCGAGACGTTTATTTTAAAACGCAGCTTCCTTAGATGAACAAATCAGAAATGTTCAATACAATCACGCGACCGCAATTTTTTTTCCTGCGGTTTTTACCATGAAATAAAAGCCACCTTTATCTGTGCTGAAGACATAATTAAATAATTTCAAAACCAAAAGAAACCATAAAATGTGAATAAAGCTACTTACTGCTCTTTTGTCTTCCCAACTGATACAGAAACCAATATTTCCAGTCCTTTCACGTGTTTCCTTGAATTTAGCACTGACAAACAGTCATCTCTCAATTCAGACAAACGGTCGCTCTGAGGTAGCAAAATTAAAACGATAAAATAAAACTAACTTCAGAAAAATTTAACATAGCACTTTCTCGGACTTAAAGGTCTCAAAAAAATAATGCTTTTCTGTCTTTTTCGTAGAAGTACACAGGCAATCCAACGTTTGACTTTTCTGAATTGGATACTAGCTAGTCTATCGCAGCAAACAAATTGGCCACCAGAAGAAGCACGATTAACTGGAAAAAATGCCAAAACAGTTCGTCTTGCTTAAGAACATAACATCATCATCTGCACGAACAAAAAAATTTTTTTCGGTCATACAAAATCATTCATGCTGATCTGAAAAACACTATGCCCCAAAGAAGAATTAAGCAACATGAAATGAGAAAACATTTCAAAACTCAAAACCTAAACAATTTGCCGACTATAATGCCTCGCTTACGCAAAAGTTTCTTCGTGGAATGATCTGAGGAATAACAAAATAAACTGTGCTAACCACTGAACCACTGCGTCCTCGCAAGTAAAATGATCAGACGAACCCAATTGGGCAACTGACACAGAGACGCGATATAATGGTCTCGTAAAATGCTTACCTGAACGAAATCTGTTTCCATTTCATCATCAGAATCGTTCATTTCATCACTACGTCGGGTCGCTGTTGGAGAAAACATTAATGGCATCTTACTTTATCAAAAGTGCGACTGATATTGACAATAGCCTTTCTAATTTTCATTCGTCCTTGCGGAAGACAAAGAGTTTGCAATTGCAAGAACATAAACTTATACTTGTCACCTAAAATCAATAAATCATAACGTTTTTATCAGCTTCGACAAATTACTCAGTGAAAGATAAAAAAAAATCTCAACTCTTACTTCAAACACTTTTCGGTCACATAACTGAAACACAAAATCCTACATTAACTGAAATGTTCAGATTGCGTGCAGTGCCATTCGAGTGTCATTCCACTCATCTACCATAAGGGGGTCAGCAGCGAAAAACCTGTCATCTGAAAACTGTCACTGATGTTTTACTTTGAACGATACAACTTTTCGATACTGTTCATTTTTAACCAGCACATTAAATTTGTTTCAATGTGCGCGTTCAGTCACGTGTTGCCAAGATCAAGTTCATGTGTGCAGTTTAACAGTTCTTGCATCTATCCAAATAAAGGCTGAAAAGGGGGTTCTCGACTAAATTGCAACCTCTTTCTCACCTCAGTTAATTATTGTATGTGTGCATGTGTGTATGCGTCTGTCTGTTAGCCTATCTGTTTGCCTGTCCTAAGCATGATGACTCGAAGAATGTGAACCAAGTTAATTTAACAGGTTTGGTCACTAATAAATTATAAAAGAAAAATTCAGGGTGATTCCTATAGGTCTCTTCTTCGCTTTGGTGGGACAGAAGAGAGGCCCCGGGAAAAAGGTTAAAGAGAGACAGGAAAGGCCATGAGAACATTTAGCAAGATATGTATGGACGCAGAGAAGTTACCATACCTGTATTTGGTAACTGAGGCAGCAACAGTTGTAAAATATGGATGTATTTCAACAATCCTTCAGTCGAGAGTGAATCTGGAGGAAATAAAAAAAACAACCTTTAACTATTCACCACACTCAAGTCAAAGTAGGTTTTTAGCTCGCCCATAACTATGAATTACGAGGCACTTAAGAAGAAGGATTTTTCTACTGTACCATGGTTTTGTCTCTATCATTAACACTAGCTTGTAGGTTTGTGAAGGTTCCACATCTATAACCACAAAGCCTCTATTTATTGATCATGTTTACTCACCTATGTACGATTCAGCAAGCTGAAGAACTGCATAAAGTAGCCAAGGAGTTGGGCTTACAGTGATATGGTTCAAGGAGAAGTCCTGTTCACGTGCAGAAGAAGCTGATAATGAAGAGTAAATTGCATCAAGAAATGCTGAGAAAGGGAACCTTTCAGCTGTGGCCGCCAGGAATGGAATCAGGAAACACTTCACTTGCACGCTTGCTTCTGGACACAACAGGTCATGCGCAAGATGACACAGGACTTCAAAACTGTGTAGAAGAACAGAATGGTGCTTTAAGAGAACTGGTTAGTTTACTACAACAACTGCGGGTCACTGAATTGCTACTCATACTCTGATACACTAGTACTGATATTAATAGATTATTCAAGTCAAATGACCATCCCTTTTGCAATCTGATTTTTGAATGTATTCAGTATCTAGTAACAATCAGACTATGAGCTGTAACACCTAACTAACAATGCTGCTATTCTATATTGCAAAGAATAATCTTTCTTCAATGGGTAATTTTATGACTAATAACTCATGGCTAAATAAGGATGCTACGTCATCCATTGCATTGCTTTATTATTACTTACCTTGCTGACGAGATGTTAAGTTCTTCATCCAAGAGATCAGTCTGTTGTGAGCAACTTTGATGAACAGGTGTCAAGATCAGATTGGCAACAGCTGAAGCTAATGGTGTTGGCGGTCTGGCAGATAGCTCCAGACTAGTAGGAATTTTGTAATTCAATAGCAAACGAAGACAACTGAAGTAGCCTAAAATTTCAAGTACACTTAATGTATTAGACTTATTTTTGTAACACTTCACAAGGATTACAAACAAATTACAGATAAACATTGTTTTGACAAAAAGGTATCTGGAGTTGTGAGGGAAAGAGGTGCGGGGGAGAGAAGTTGAGGGGGGAGAAGGTGAGAGGGAGAGAAGTTGAGAGGGAGAGGAAATGAGGGAGAGAAGTTGAGGGTAGGAGAAAGTGAGAAGGAGAGTAGGTGATGGGGAGAGAAGTTGAGGAGGAGAAAGCGAGAGGGAGAGGAGGTGAGAGGGAGAAGAAATGAGGGGAAAAAGTTGAAGGAAAGAAGAGATGAGAGGGAGAGGAAATTATGGGGGAGAAGTTGAGGGAAGGAGAAGGTGAAAAGGAGTGAGGTGAGGGGAGAGAAGGTGAGAGGGAGAGGAAATGAAGGGGGAGAGGTTGAGGGGCGGAGGTGAGAGGGAGAGGAGGTGAGGGGTAGAGAAGTTGGGGGGGAGAAGGTGAGAGGGAGAGGAGGTGAGAGGGAGAGGAAATGAGGGGAAGAGGAGGTGGGAGGGATAGGAGGTGAGAGGGAGAGGAAGTTAGAGGGTGAGGAGGTGAGGGGAAGAGAAGTTGAGGGAGAGGAGGTGAGAGAGAGGAAGTAAGAAGGAGAGGAGGTGAGGGGGAGAAGGTGAGAGAGACAGGATGTGAGGGGGACAAGGTTAGAGGAGAGGTGGTGAGAGGTAGAGAAGTTTAGGGGGGAAGAAGGTGAGAGCGAATATGTAGAGGTTAGAGGGAGAGGAGGTAAGAAGGAGTGAGGAGAGAGAGAGAGAGAGAGAGAGAGAGAGAGAGAGAGAGAGAGGGTAAGGGGAAGAGAAGTTGAGAGGGGGGAAGAAGGTGAGAGAGAAACGTGGAGAGGAGACAAGGGGGAGAGGAAGAGGGAGAAAGGGAGGGAGCAACAATTCTCAAACATTGACAATGACAGCTTACAAAAAAGCACACTTCTGGTATACATGACCTTTTTGATTATGTGTGTTTTGTGTACTTTTCACTTTCTCCAAATTGTGCTAAGTTGTGAACAGAAAAAGAATAAAATTTCCTTTTTCAATTTAAATGAATGTAGAGAGAATTTCTACAGGTCTTTTTATACTGACTCTGATGTTAAGTCCAAAGTTTAAAGTTTACTTTCAATTGTTATTTCAAAACAATTGCATTAAGGTGGTCAGCATGCATGGTGCATTCCAACATGCAGCTTTTTCATTGATAGTAGAAACAACTCAATCTGAAGGTGTTCTTCAAGGAGAATCTAGGTTTGACAAAATGGCTGGGAAAGACTTAACATGCCAAAGAGTATCACAATGTTTCTAACACCTACAGTAAACAGCCTGAAACATATCATCATGTCTTTCCCACTGCCTAACCACACTCAAGAGTATAACTATAAAATACTCTACTTCAGATTTGCTTTTACTTGCCATTTCTGACGAGGAATAATGTAATTGTTGTGGCATCTCTTTGACATTGCTTAGGGTCTTGTCCTTTGAATGCTTCATCGCTGGAAAACGCTTCCAGCATTCTCAACTGTACAGCATATGGGTTGGAGTCTCTCAAGTTTGCACGTAGTGACCTGAGAATTATAACAACTCACATGTTTATGTGTAAGTATCTCAATAACTGGTCAAATGACAGGCAGACACAGCCACAGACATCAATATAATGAGACTAGATGAATTGCAAACAGAAAGCCATGCCAAAGCAAAGAGGGATAAGCTCTAAACTACTGTACACATGCAGATGGAGAGATAATAAATTATGCACATTTAAGTTCTGTACATTTAGAAAATTAACCATTTTCCTGCAACTAGTAATGTACATACATTTTGAAGGATAATGTCTGTGAGCACTGCAGTTCAAAAATTTTGATCCTGTTAACTTTTTTTAAACCATGCAGTTTTAATTATTTTGATATTTATAAAGTTACATGGTATTTTCTTTTTTTTTGGGAAGGCCGGGATGAAAAGAAATGGAAAAACTACAAGAAAATTTTACACAGTCAACAAGTCATACAAAACTAAATTTATAAAATTATGAAATTTTGAAGATGGAAATGGGAGGTGATCAAATTTATTTATTTATTTATTTATTTATTTACATTATTTAAACAGAAATTCCAGTTCAGCATAGCTGGTTTAAATGGA
>JAOBRD020606467.1:0-15711 GCA_027575215.2 Hydrozoanthus sils
TCAAATTTCTTCTTATTCAAGTATCTTTTTCAACTTCCTCACTATCCAACAAAAGTTTAGGTTAAGTCCCGCCTTAAACCCCATTTTAAATTGGTTGTTTTTTAACCTCGGACATACTTTTTGCAATCACACCAGTTTCTATTCCACAGCTATTCGATCAATGTCAATAACTACAAGGAGTTTGCTTATGACAACAGCTTAACTATATTGTGTAAAGAACCAAGTTTATTTGTAATTCAAAAGCAGCCATTGTGCGAGAAACAGTAAAAATGTAAGTTAATTTAGTTAACAAACATATCTGTTTTGTGCAATGCACTTCATAAGTCCTTGACTTTAAAGAATAACTGAACGAAGCGCTGACTATGTGAATAACTCTACAATGAATAATACCTTAAAATCAAAACGTATTGTTACCAGTTGTGGGCTAGTGAGATAGTAAAGTATTCCTAACACTTTTTGTGAACCACAATATTGCAAATTGGCATATCTCATTTTAAAAAAAAAAAAAAAAATTGGTCATTTATACATTTTTCCTTACAATCACCTTTGTAATAGTTGAAAATTGAATTAAAAATTCATAAACAGACCTATTAATATATTTCTTAAAAATAAATATAGTCTTAAGTATAGTAAGAGCGAGGTAATGATGTACGCCAGACCCAGCCACTAACAGAGGCTTCGTTTGGATATAAAGTAAAATACAACGCTTTTCTTCAATAAAAAAATTCAAAAACCAATTCCGTTATAAAATGTGTTTTATGGTATTGGCATAATACCCTAACGTTGCTAAAAAAAAATTAAGACACTTAGCTATAACATTGAAGCTTCAAGTCAATTACAGGCACGCATTGCTTACTATAAACAGCTCCTTTCTTTTGACAGAGCTGGATTGAAGGCGATGTCTGTAGAGACTTCGTGTTAAGTTAGATAATCTCGGAAAATTGCTTCTCGCGATATCTATTATGCACAGGCTCGATCTTTCAACGTTTCCGCTTTTACCTCGTTGTAAATACGTACGAGTGACTGTGTAGTAAAACTTTTTTCCAGGAAGTCTGCGCCGCCTGGTTAGCCTAGTTGGTAAGGCGTCAGTCTGTCGTGCGGGAGGCCCGGGTTCGATTCCCGGTGCCGGACTCGGAGCCTTAAAATAACTGAGGAGAAGGTGCTGCCTTTGCTCTAACATCTTAAGACCGTTAGACCTTTGCATATTCTTAGATAAGGACGCTATACCGTAGGCCTTTAATTAGAGCTCTACAATTTGGTTACAAAACCTGTTGGTTTTTCCGACTACCAAAGAGTAGTTAAGAGTAGTGAAGAGACTATATACAGGTGAATCCAAGGACTTCTCTCTACATTTAAGCCTGGAAACGCATAAGCTGTTATCTTTGTCGCAAATGTGAACTTCCCGCTTTCGTTGTGGACCATGACCGGTTGTGTTAAAGTTTTTAATTTAAAAAATTTCAGCAATACAACTTGAGTATTCCTACGTTCATGATAAGGGACCTTGACTACAAACTTTGAGAGAGCCAGGAGGTTTTTGTTTTCAAGTTAAAGGACATTCTGGATAGTATTTCTAGAATCTCGGAAACTCTGCGTTTAGATCGAGCACTGGGTACATGTTAACTATACTAACTAGTTGTCCAAAGCTGTCAACACTTTCAGGACATACAAAACCTTCAACTAAGGTATGCAGCCATTTTGCTTCAGTTACCAATGTGGTACAGATTATTACACTGGGCTATTTCGAGTAAATCTCATTCCACTGTATATAAGTGTACAAACACATTCAGGAAGGTGTACTAAACGCAATATAAAGTTAGCCTGGGATTGGATAGCAAAAGAACGCTCTAAAGAGTGATAAAAATAGTACACATTAAGAATAGCTCAACATGTACTGTTGATGGAGTGTGGAATTTTCCCTTAAATCCTCTGCTAAAAACTTCCTGCAGTATTCTTTTTTCCCTCCAAGGCCTAAAAGAAAAAATTTATTATAAAACCATGTTCTGAATATCAAATCTCAAAAATGTGGTAGTTAACTGTTTGATAATGAACTTTGGGATATTTCTTAGTCATGACAATGAATTGATGTAAACAAGTACGGAGATAGAGGAGAAAATGGGGCAAGATTCGAAACATTTAATCTATATCATTGGACTAAAAAACCGGAGTTGGAGGTCATTCTTTTTCTATCACATTCCAGGTCTTGTAATTATATCTGCTCAGTTGATAAGGCAAACATTTGGCAACTCCAAAGAAATAATCATTTATGTTTTCAACCGGTTTAGAAACAGAAGAACACTTTAATTCATGCTTAAGTCCTTCGGGGCTCCGCGTAAAGTGCTTTATCAAGCTGTCAACCAATCAGGGCTGGCGCGGTCACATGACACTCATTTCAAGCGCCACATGCAGAGATGCTGTCTAATCAAAACTGGAAGGGATTTCATCATGGTATATAATTCAATGTTATTGAACAAGCAAGGTTTTGTATTAACAGGAAGAATAATTTCGCGCATTGTGGTTGGTCGATTTGATGTTCGTAACTTATACGTACAGACCAGTAGAGTATAAGCCACTTCTTTCTTAATAAGCCATATAATAAGTATATTATTAATCTTGTTGGTCGGTCCGAATTGTAATTTACAGTCCGTTTTTTTTTGTTCATGGCTATCGCGCGTGGGCGATAAGAATTTAGCGGCACACTTATTAGAATTGATTAATATACAACACCTATTAACCGATAGCGAAGTCATCACTGGGAAAGAGGGGGTTTAAGATGCGTGAAAGGCAATATCAAAGACGACGGCTTGCAAGACACACTTCTCGCTCGTCCTTTCGATCACTTATGGCAAGTTTTCTTTCTCTTTTTTCCCAGTTACGCTTTGTGAAAAAAACACGAAAGTGATTGTCTATGGTAAATGAAGGTAATATTTTCTGCAGGTCGTTCTCGTATAGTCGTAAAAACTTTTAAACTGAGTTTTTCACGTTGTTATTTACAAGACCCGCACGGTGCATACCAAAGTGCAGCTACTGTATTCAATATTGATTTCTGCTGTCGGCGGCATTGCCGTCCTCATATCTTAATTAAACTCCCTAATCTCAGGCCAAGGGCTGTGCTCGGTCTGTTCCAAAAGACCGCGGTCTAAGATTTACCAATAGTGACCGGGGTTGATAACGTTAACAGCAGGGTTCGTACGGGTCATGGAAAACCTGGAAAGTCATGGAATTTTAAAATGTCTTTCTCTAGGCCTGGAAAGTCATGGAATTTTGACTAGGGTCATGGAAGGTCGTGGAAAATTGGCAGAATTTAGATTCGTAACAGCGTGTAGAAAAAAAATAAGCCAATCCATTTATTTGCACAAAATTACACGCCTTTTTGCTGAGTAATCAATGGTTTCACCGCAGAGATAGACTCGCGGAGACGCAGTGCGGTAAAACCGTACGACAGTCAAATCATTAAATTTCTAAAGTTGAACTTGATAATGTTACTATGTCTCGAGATGAACATCCCTTTTTTTCACCTTGTTTAGGTTGCATTATGCTAGGAAAAGGGAAAAATGAAACTAATTCTGATATGTTGAGGGAAAAACTAACATTGCTTGTTCGTGGAAAATCGAGAAAAGTCATGGAAAATGTCATGGAAAGTCGTGGAGTTTCAGAATGCCAAAAGAGTACGAACCCTGAATAGGTTATTTATTACAGTTAGAAATCTGAAAAGAGAAAGCGAACTATGATAAGGTAGTAAAAAAGAAAATGTTTCTCTAAGGTTGTTCGAGGATAATCTTGCTCTCTCAGGTAGCCAATCAGATTGCAGGATTCTATCTTGTTATGCATGTAATACCTTAAGGTTGCTATTTTTAGCGACTACTAAATTTAGCAATTGAGTTAGCGACAACTGATTTTAGCGGTTTTAAGGATTTTTATTGACTGACATTTGTCAGTTAACCTTACATGTTCAGGAACACAACAAAGTGTGTCGACCTTTGCATCAACACAATAAGTAGCAGATAAAATTAGGTATTAATGTTTAAAAATGGATTCTCGCAGGGAAATAGATGTTGTAGAGGTCGTGGAACATAACCACGATCAGTCATAACATTCGGAAATGGGTTTCAATGCGTTTTAAAATTGTTTCTTTTTTACGCGCAGGAAGGGGGGTGGGATACTTCTTTTAGCGAGTACTAAATATTATTTAAAATCGGCTAAAATCGCTAACATTAGTAGCCGCTAAAATAGTAACATTTAGGTAAGAGACATTTACCACCCTGTCGCTAGTTAACATAAGATGTTAATTATGTTATCGCATACCGTTTCACTTTTTCAACTGCAAACACGGTTTATGCTGACACAATAACTGGAAATCGTGCTTCCACTCCAGTAGAACTACAGCGTCCTTCTGTAAGTTTGATGTCATCTATCGCAATGTCGCCGGTGTAACCATGGCCACGTATTCCTTCAAACACAATCTAAGGATAAAAACAAAGACGATAACCTTATTGCTGCCGTACCCTTTTTGTTGAGATTTTTGTCCAGTTTCAATAAAATGCCCTGTGCGTAACGCTGTTAAACGAGCTATCCCTGTAACGCCGAATGGTGGAAATTATTTTTAATAGTTTGTAAAAATTTTTTTTTGGAAAAGAGGACACTGTATGTTTTCTTTGAAATCATATTGGTGGAGTTCGGATTAAACGTCCTTCAGGCACACGAGGTAAGATCCACTGAAAAATCCCTTGTTATGAGGAATCATACTTCACTTCATAATACCCCGCAACGGCAAGTTAAACAAATTCAAGGTGAATTCTTAAAATTACCCAAGGCTCGTATTAGTCAAACCCTTGTGTTGCTAAGTTCTTTCTCGAGCCGATTGGCCCATTAAACCGGCGTTTATTGCCGGTTTCCGTAGTGTTAAGCGGATGAGAGTCTTTGACTCCCCCTGGACAGGACACTAATCGGCTATCGCAGGTTAGTTACCAGCAGAACTGGAACTCATTTATACAGCTGAGTCGACTGGAACAAAGTCAGGTAAAGTGTCTTGTTCAAGGACACAACACAGTGGTCTGGCCGGGGCTCGAACTTGTGACCCTTGGATTACGAGCCAACACGCTAACCGCTTGGCTACCGCGGTGCATTCAATGAGCCAGCTACATATGATGTCATAAAAGTTGTCTGAAATATAATCAGTTTTTCTCATTTCGGATATTCTGCAGAAACAGGGCTTTTTTAATATTTTGTATCGTAAATCAGTGCACACAATTTGTACTTTTTTTTCGACCAATATGCAATGATTCCACAAAAAATATTTTTTTTCTTTTGCCACTAAAACAATGCTGTTTTGAATGTCATTTTTTGCCTTTTCTTGTGAAAAACATACGCATCTTTGGTTGAAAAAGGAAGGTGGAATTCTGTGGACCACAAAATATTGACAAAAAAACCCCCAAATACTGCGGAGCATTGTTTTCGTTTATTAAAAAAATATGAAAAAAATTTTCTTATATACAAAAGCGGAATATCAAAACTACTCCGCAAATATTGCATCTTTACAGCTCTTGTTACTTTAATGTTTTGCTGCTCAATTCAGTGCACACAAACGCACGAGTCAACCCTTGTTAAAATCAACCAAATTTGCAAGATCAATCCCATTTCTTGAACCCAAAATTCGGAGACAAGTGTTGAACTCTGAATGTGAAGATCAACCAAATTTTGAAGATCAACTTCATCTCTTGTACCCGAAGTTCGGAGACAAGAGTTGAACTCTGAATGTAAAAATCAACCAAATATTGCGTATCAACTTCATGTCTTGTACCTGAGATTGAATTCGGAGATCTTGTCTCCGAATTTCGGCTACAAGACTGTAATGGACTTTGTTTTTTCCCGAAGACTTGATTTGTGTGAAGTGAAAATTTTTTTTCACATCTTTTTTTGAATTTGTAACTTTTAAAATATTACTCCAGCACAAGAAGTTCTCAAAAACCTTCGCACAAAAACGGTACATTTTGCTAACATGATATATATTCATTCCTTAAAAGTTCTTAGTTTTGTATGGAAAATCCTAAATGAGAAAAACTGATTTTGTTCGAGAACGCGTTCATAGGACGTACAGTAGGTAAAACCCTGCACCGGCTATTCGGCAACAAACCATTCACCAGGTTTTATACCCAAAAGGAAGGTCAGATCGAGCTCCATAAGATTTTACTAACAAAAGTTCCTAATCTCAATTTTCCACCAGGGTGCATATTTATTTTGCCCAGGGAGAGTTAGATTTAGCCAGGTAAACTCTCAACTTACATTGGTCAAAGCCTTTAGGGAAAATGCCAACTAGATCGAGTATCACCATGTTTGTTGTAGAGAGGTGTGCAGAGATCACTAGAGTCTTTAGATTTCACAGCGAGAACGAGTACCAGTTTTTCGCATTCGTCATACCACACGTGCGAGGAAATCACGCAATCCCGTTGTGTTTCCAAAATATTGTCGCCGTCTTGTTTATAACAAGATTTGCGTAAAAACTCGGTTGGACTACGAGATTTTGGCAACAAAACGAGATGGCGTTATTTCGTTGCACGCGCAGTACAACGAATGAGAAAAACTCGTACTCGCTGTCCAATCTATTCGTATAACCACGTTAAAGTACAAAATCTGCAGCAAAAACTTATATCATTTCTAAAGTTTTCTTTTCATATTAATGTTGCAGTTGATAGTTGACAGAAAAGCGCCAAACGCTTTTGCATAATTTGGAGGTGCAGGAGGGCGTTTTTGTGCTTCCCTCCTCAAATCTGCCTCCTAACTCTTTCGCTATCTACCAGAAACTTAAACGTTATAACCCTCCATCCCTTAACTTCACTGCAAAATCTACTACTGAGATTTACCTTGTAGCTTGATAATGAGTATAAGTTGACTTGAGCCTTTTTCCAAATTTTCCCTTGATGTCCGGCTCTTGTCCACATCAACTTTTTATTACCATAGATATTGAGGAGGTACACGTTAAAGTAGCCTATCGACAGACCGTTCATGCTATACCACCATGTCAGGCAGCGTGGACCCGACCGTGCAAATATGCGGCTCATCAGACGCGCGCGGTAGCCACGTCTCGCGGGACTAGAAGTTTCAATGTATACGTAATAGCCTATGGGCAATGGAGAATCACGGGTAAGAAGAAGAAGTAATATGATTTTTTTTTATCATGTCTACTTACTAACAGCGTTTACTTACTCGTTCTTAATTAATGACATGTGCTATCATTCGAAAATATTTTTTCCTATTGTGTTCTTTTTCAGTTCTCTGTGTTTTAACAATTTGTACACGTAATGCTGTTCTGATCATGAATAAGTTATTTCTTGGCAGCATACAATTTAGCACGTTTCTTATTTATGCCCAAGGACCTTAATATTTCAGTCAAACCAGTTAGGACTCTGCTAAACTTAGAGCCTTAAATGTCGAAACAAAAAAATTTTTTCAACTGTTTAACCCTCTCACATAGATGAGATGTTAGATGTGTCTCACCTGAGCCGGAAGTGTGGTCCCCCTCGGGACCGGTGCTTCTACTCGGTGTGTTCCCTTTGTACCGGCGCCATTTGAAGTTGATCGAGTTGGTCCAATCATTGGTCCAGTGACAAAAATTCGTTTCAAAACTACAATTATCGGTCTCTGTTCAAATAAGGATTCAAAGAGCAGCATTGATTTTTTTATCGAAGCACTTCTTACCCGCTGCATATCACGGTATTGTGCGCATATATGCTTATGCATTATTATAAACACAATCTCAACGAATGATGCGTCTACTTAATTTGAGTGGTGGAAGGGGAGGAGGGGGGAGGTGCTGGCGGAGGGAGTTTGATGTTCGGAGTTCTGTAGATTTAAAACAGTATCGTTTCAATCATTTTAAACGCTGTAACTTAATGTGAGAAAATGGTTGTCTTGCTGGTGAATAGCTAGGACGAGACGTTTGTCTCCTTCATCCAACCTCACACCTAACACCCCCCCCCCCCCCTCTCTCTCTCCCTCCACACAAAAGCAACACTCGCATTCCCCCACCCCTATCCTCTGCTAAAACTGAAACTTAAAAAAAGTATTTTAGTAATGTCCTTGACCGGGTTGTTATTAGACGACACTGTTGCCTCATTAACAGTTGCTCGCCAGCCTACACACAACACGAACGTTATACCAAACAATTAAACATATAACTTCTAATAGTTGGCCGTTAGGGTCTCTTCATGTTTAAAAGTTAGTCTATAAAACATAACAAGTTTTGTAGAGCCTTGCTGACAAGTTTTTAAGATTACCTTTATTGCATGAGTTCATATTGCAAACTCTGTTCTTCACGCTCGCCCCAGTGCAGTCTCTGCCACCGTTTCTGGGGCGTGGATCCGAACATGTTCTTGTGCGTGTTTGCTTGCCGTATCCACAATCTTTGTCACAAGCGCTCCAGGAAGACCACTTCGACCACTTGCCGTGTTCAGGTGCTAAACGTACAGAGTCTTTATTAAAATATGGCGTTTTTAAGTGGTATAGCTAGTTTTCTATTGTCAGGGAAGCGAAATTATTTTCTACGATGCAAGTTTTGACCTTTGAATACTAAACTAACGCATTGAGGTTAACTAACTTGACTACGAAAATAGGATAGTTGTAAGTGGGAGACTGGGAAAACTATCAATTAATCTATGAATTTAAGATAAAAGTGGCAAACCTTCAAACAGTATCAATTCGGTAATAATAATAATAATAATAATAATAATGATAATGATAATAATAACAATAATAATAATAATAATAATAATAATAATGATGATGATAATAATATATTAGTTATAGAACATTGTCTGCACACTGAAAGTGATGTCTTGAGGTCAGTGGAAGAGTGAACTAAGACACTTTTAGCAATTTTGGTTTGTTTATTATATATTATATATTAGTTACAGAGTTGTTAGTCTTGGGGCCTCCTGGGTTACGTTCAACGCCCCTGGCTGGCTGGATATGGATCCATATGGCACCCATACTTTTTACTGTCTTATAGTAGTAATAATATAACTTTATTAAAAAACCAACATCAGCTCATTAGATAAAAACATGTACAAATATATATACAAGAACCTGTTGCTCAGGATTCACTCGAGCCAGTATACAAAAATTTGTTTTCATACAAAAATTAAAAAAGGTATCAGTATATTCTTGGAATACAAATAAATTAGTGGGTACTTTTTAACTATAACTGAAAAATTTGTAGGTGCAAATATTGTTTTACTGCATGGAACAATTATTCTAGATCTATTAGCAAGACGAGGATTTTAACTAGATCCTTACACAGGAAGTTTTTGCAATAAACTATTCTGTGGTTCAGACCTTTATTTACACCAGTCATTGAATCATCAAAAGCCCAATCAATTCTTTTATTTACTGCTTCATTTAAGCTAACAAGTTGTTTTATTTCCAAAATGTTTTACATAGACATTTGTTATCTCCATCAAAATATTTTTTACCCAGATTATACGATTATTAACAATTATCTTTGATGACCTTGATACAGTTTTCAAAATAATTTTTTCTTCAAGCCCTTCCTATAGTTCTACTTTTAATCAAAGATTGTGAGAGTCTGCTTGGTTCACGATCTCTTCGAACAGCATGAGAATTGAAGTTGAGTTGCTTATAATAATATAATACAAAAAAATGGCAAATCTTTGATTATTTTCTTTATAGCATTTAATTAATTCTTTTTGTGCTGCTACTAAGATCCTTTACGAATAGAAGGGTTTGCAGCCATATTTAGTTCGCTGGCTTGGTAGTTTTACGCTGCCGTTGCAATTCCCTTACGACTAGAAGGGGTAGAGACCATATTTACTTCGCTGGTGTTGTCGTTTTTCGCTACCGCTGCAGCTCCCAAATACGACTAAAAGGGATGGCGTTCTCGAGATTAAGTGAGATTTTTAACACACCCGACGAATAAAGAGTGCTAAGTTTACGTTATAAAGCACACAATATGTTATAAACCTCATCATGTTCCTGTTTAGATGAATACCGAAAAAAATGCTTAGAATGGCGGAGTCAGAGAGCATCCCCTCACGCCTCGCAGCAACGTATGATGATTACCAGAAAAGCGTTCGTACATACTATTTTATTTCGACCGATGACATGTCACTACATACAAAATAAATATTCCGGAAGTAAAACTTTTGACTTGGAAACCAAATAAGAGGTTATACCTCGTGCCAGCCGGCGGAGCCTGGCACGAGTAAATATTAAATCATTTGGAAAAAGTAGTACGATAATTTATACCCAGTTCCAATATCATTATAATTACTTATAAATTTTATAATAAATCATGACTTCGTTACAACATTAAGATTTAAATAATACGAGCGATGTATTATACACATACAGGAAAGACGAAGGGCAGGGTTAGAATCAAGAGGACTAACCATAACATTCCTTCCATGAGCACTTGACACGTGACGTTTGAACACCGTGGGAGTCGGCCCCAGGGCACACTCGACGATTAGACGCTAAACAAACGCGTTGGCGAAACTTGCGACACCAACGGTCGCATGGCGTGAATGATGTCCATGAACTCCACCCTCTTTCGTCCAGGCCCCTCGCTTGCACTGAAAATAACCGACTTTCATCAGCATAAAGCTAAGATTTTTCTCTCAGACTCCAGAGTATTTAGAAACTAGTTTTTGACTGACAGTAGAAATTGAATTTTTTCTCGATTAGGTCTGCGTTTTAGCTTCCCCTTTTGGTTAGCCGCCGCCCAGACAGTGTGCAAAAGTTTCCAATGTATTCCGAATAATTTATTCTGAGGGGGTTGAAAGGGGGTGTTGGTGGGGAAGGGGGGTGAGAGGAAGTGGCAAACGACCCACGTCGGTTTAAAAAAGCCACAAATTTCTTACTTTCGTTACTACCATCGGATTTTGTGACTTAACGCAAAACTGATGAAAAATGTTTTGTTAAGAGACAGATTTTAAAACAAGGAGACTGTATTTCCATGGCAGTAAAGTTTTTGAAATAATTTTTGTGTCAAAACGTGACGTAAATGAACAAACTGAGCAACACTCTTTGACATGCCCCATTTTTAAAAAGAAATTTTCAAAACGCTCGGCTTGGAAGGTCGATCTACCATCAACATATTGTTGTCTTAAGGCCGGGGTCATCAAGGTGATGATTGCCTGAAAGGAGCACTAGAAGAAAATCTAGATCTTAAAATAAGAACTATGTTCAAAAATCCCAGGTTCAACTCGCCGCCTGGTAAGCCCAGTTGGTAAGGCGCCAGTTTTTCCTGCGGGAGGCCCGGGTTCGACTCCCGGTGCCAGACCTTCACTCAGGGTCTTTAAATAACCGAGAAGAAGGTGCTGCCTTTGCTTTAACATCTGCAAACGGTTAGATCTTCGCGTCTTCTTGGATAAGACGTTAAACCGTAGAGGCTCCCTTTAGAGTTCTATTGCTGAGTTGTAAAACCTGTTGGATTTTCCGACGACCCAAGAACATTGAAGACTCTCTAAGAAAAAAGCGCAGGTCCTATTGAAGTCCAATATATCAAACTTCATTTGAGCTGCATCGGCTGTTAGTTCTTAACATGTAAAATAAAGCAAAGTACTTACTGCCGCAGTAGTAAAGTTTGTTTATTTTCTTTATGTCCATGGTACTGAACCCATTGCTGCGTCCGAGGGGGATATTTGGGGTTCTGATGGCACGGATTGTTGGCCGTCGGTTTTTTGAGAACGTTCTTTTCCCGTAATGCATTAGACTTGCATAATCGTATCCAAACGCCATTGTGTCCACTTTGTTTTGGCGGTATTTGATGAACTGTGACTTCATCCCTAAACAGACAAGCAAAGAACAATTCTGGCGGTTAATTAATATAACTTTAACAAAAACTGATAAAACTTTCACACACAGAATTCTATAAACTTTCTCCCTTATTTCTATCTGGCCCGGAATTTTGGAGACTTGTGTACTTGGTTACTTTGAAGTCTCAAACTATTGTTCGTTTCCCATGGTTTTGCGTGTCACCATAGAGTATTCAAAGGTGACCCCGTTATTTCGAAATCCAGCTGTTTCGAACGATTTCTTCTTCCTTAGGACTTCGATATCGAGATTCAACTGTACATTATTCTTTGGCATTGCTTTATTTTCTTTTTGACTACCTTTTATTCTTTTGGACTACGTTATAATCAGTTGAAACAAGTCGTGTTTATGAAAAAAATATCTGTGCCTAATGCATCTATCTGTTCTTTAGTATTCTTAATTATAAAAAAGCAGATAGGACGCGCGTCCTGATTGGCTGTGGTGACGGACTCTAAATATGAATAGTGTGTCTCCATACGTCATCGCAGGGATTAATCGGCTGTTTGTGTGCCTTATTTTATAAAAGAAACATAAAACTCGCTTTTTCTCTAGGTACTTCTTTCGTGAACTAAAAACTTCACGTGTTTCGATCGCTGAACAGAGCGCGGGCGCTCGTTTTGTATTTCTGAATGAGAAGCATTAGTCTTCCTAAACCTCTAAACTATTTTTTGCAGCATTATTAACAAGTAGACTGTAGCAGTGAGCACGCACCATCAGCGATGTTGTCCCAAAGCACCTCAACATACTGGTCCCTGTCAGGCCTGGACTGTTCATGCCAGAATCCAATCGCATGCATTATTTCATGCATAACAATGCCTCTGTTATTGCATCTATAACCCAGGGACAGAATCTGGCCTCCTTTGCTCCAGTAGATTCGGCCAATAAACGACCAACACCTGAGGCAAGAATGAGAGATTTAAAATCAACGCTAATAACCCTTGCTTCAACTCTATCATTTATGAACAACTTCTTATGTCCTAACAGCCATAGCTAACAATGTAATATCATGGGTGGCAATATGCACTTGTGGGTGCGTTATTTCCTATTTTCACATGTGAAATTACAAAATTGCCGTGGCAACGCTTCCAACCGAGGTGGTGTCGAGATTTAAGGCCTAACGCAATTAAAATACGCTACAGAAAAAAATAAACACGAGACAGAGCACAACTAACTTGGTGAGGGCTACTGAGGAGTGGTGTGATGAAAATGGTCTCGAGAAAAACCCCGAGACAATTCTCTCAGAGCACCTAGATAAACTACTCGAGTGGTTATATGCCTGTGTGTGTAAACAAGGCAGCATTGGAAACGATCATACGAGCCTCGGTCCTTAAAAGAAATGCAAGCAGTACTCGGCCGCCATTTGAAAAAAAAGGCAAAAAACTTTTCAATTCCCTGAAAGTTCTTATAGGAAAGACGCATAAGCTAAGAAGTGGAGGTAAAAGAAAGTTGCCTAATAAGTACTATGTTGGTGTGTAAGTATGCACTATAATGGTATAAACTACGAAGGTATGCAGGCATGCTACATGAAGGTATGCATTATGTTTGTATGCACTATGTAGGTATACAGGCATGCACTATGTAGGTATACAGGCATGCACCATGCAGGTATGCACTATGCAGGTATGCATTATGTAGGTATATATGCATGTATACAGGCATGCACAATGTAGGTATGCAGGCATGCATCATGTAGGTATGCACTATGCAAGTATGCAGGCATGCATTATCAGGTATGCACTATGCCGATATGCAGGTATGCACTATGTAGGTATACACTATACAGGCATGCAGGCATGCGCCATGCAGGTATGCGCTATGCAGGTGTGTATTATGCAGGTGTGCACCATGCAGGTACGCATTATGCAGGTGTGCACCATGCAGGTATGCACGTACTATGCAGGTATGTAGGCAAGCGTTATGCAGGTATGCACCATGCACCATGCAGATATGCACTTTGCAGATATGCAGTCAAGCATTATGCAGGTATGCCCTATGTAAGTATGCAGGCAAGTAACATGTGCATGCACGTACGTGCACTATGCAGGTTTACACTATGTAGATATGCAGGTATGAACTATGCAGATAAGTACTATACAGGGATGTAAGTATGCACTATGTAGATATATGCACTATGCAGGTATGTACTATGTAGGTATACAGGCATGCACTATGCAGGCATGTACTATGTAGGTTTTTAGGTATACAAAGTGTGCTTGTATGCACTATATAGGAATGCAGACATGCACGTGTGCAGGTAGCATACAGGTGTGCAAGTATACACATATGCAGGTATGCAGATCTGTGCACACGTATGCAGGTGTACAAAGTATGCAGGTGTGCACGTGACAGACATGTTTTGCCATGTGCATATCTAAAAGTGTATAACAAGTGAGAAAACCCACCCTCTACCTCTCTTGAATTTAATCCAGTTTCTCTCGGCTGTTCGCTTTTTGAATCTCAAACACGTATTTTTCTCGAACTGTTTGATTGCGTAGTGAATAGTCGAATTCATATATTCTACATCAGAGAGAAAAAAACCGATGAACAATAACAACAAGCCAATAACTCAAACACAATAATAACAATACTGATAATACAATATGATAACAACAATAACAAGTTAACAACATCAAATACAAATATAACAATGCTGATAATAACACTATCAATACATCAATAACAAGGCAATTACTCAAATACGATCATAACAGTTCTAAATAAACATTACAAAATTAATACATTAATAACGAGCTTATAACTCATATACACTGATAATAACAATCCTTAAAACAATACAATATGATTAAGAAAACAAAAACCTAATAACTCGAATAAATTAATATACCGAAAAACAATATCAATACAACACCAACAATTTATTACGAGGCATGTGTGTCTTGAAAGGTTTAAGATAAGTGTGTTTATATTATAAAGTTAAAGATAAATGTAACTACGAAGTTAATATTTGTAATAGAAAAACGTGAATACTTTTTAATCGTTTCTTTGCTTTGTAATTTATTCATTCAGAATTCAGTAAACACATTTGAAACTTGACACCTGCATTATTGTTTGTCATGAACAAATTACATTATCGTAGCTACAAGCTATAAACTCAAATACAAAAATAACAATACTAATAGTAATACAATATTAAGTAACGGTCCGAGCAAAATTAAGGTAATCCATTGTTCTGCGGCATTTCGATTTTCCCACACCAGAATGTTTAAATTTTCATTCTGAGAATACACAAAATATTATTTTCAAGAAATGTTTCTTTTTTGTTAAGGTGACTTATCCAACTTAGGCTCCAAAGCATAGCTCCATGAAAGCAAAGATACCCTTTTGATTTTCAATGTTCCCAACATCGAATTTCTTTCAAATTGAAAAACAAAATGTTTCAGCTAGAAAGGAATGAATGCGTGAACCAAAACGAAAGAACTTTGCTTACTTATGAAGATATGGTCGATTTGCAAAGGTTAGCCAATGAGATGAATGGGTTTAACAATATATAACGCAATTTGCCTAGTTTTTACTCGGATCGTTACTTTATATTATTTCCACACCCATCCCCAGTCCCCTACTTCTTAGAGATTTACGGCTCTGCCAGCCCTACTTTACCCTCCTACTCAGTCTTCCCAATAAACATTTACCTAATTCAGAGGATATTTCGTAAGGAACAACTTTCCCAGGCCAGAGCTTTCGTCTTTGCCTTACAGCGTTTCTTGCGGTCCTTCTGCTAGGATGTTCGTAGATCTGACGGTCTCTCTTTGTTAGCATGATATCACCCTCGTGACTGGAGAGACTGGACACTACAAACACACGACCAAAGATTGTGTCATCAAGAAGTTATAAAGTGTATACTGTAAACGCTCTAACAAGCCTCCG
>JAOBRD020606576.1:0-15711 GCA_027575215.2 Hydrozoanthus sils
TGCAAGAGTTTTTTCAGTCATTTGACCTTGTATGAATTTGTTTTATCCCCCCCCCCCCTTTCTCCATCTCCCCTTTTCAATTTTGTAATGGTCAGTCCGACTTAGGGAAGCCTCACATATCGATTTTGCCCACAAGAAACGTCGATTTTACGTTTGGAAGTGACGTTTCTTTGTGAATTGTCGTGGGAATATTCGATGTTTTTGTTAGAAAATTCTTGACATTTTATGAAACATCTTGGAAAGGGATATCTTGCCTGAAACCTAGTTTCGAGTTACCTTTACTGGAGCCAAGAAATCGATGAGGTCAGCCGCAAGCTCATTGCTTCTGTTGAGCTCGCGATCACTGCTGACAGCTGGTGTAACTCCCCCCCCCTTCTATATATGACCCCCCCGAACTTAGGCCCTCCTCGGTCATATTTGGAATAATTTTAGAAATTAAACAAAACACTAAAGTTAGGGGATACATTTCAGATTATTCATTTCAAAAGTCTCGGGTTTGGATTTTTCGACAAAAGGCCGTCTTGGCATCTCGGACAGTCTCCGATTTACCAATGCCTATCCCTTTTTGGACTTCAAGGGTTTTCTTCGTAGTCTCGTTGTCCTATTTCTTTTCCCCAGCTCGCCTATACCTCCCTAGGTCCAATAGCCATGTCCATCCTTTCCGCCCCTTCGTCAGACAATCATTTCGTTCTTTAAAAACACATATATGTCATCAATAGCAGTACAGAAGACAGTGCAGCCGGAAAGAGTGAAAGAAAAGAAATCAATTTGTTTTGGCGCAAAACGTCCAATTTAAGGAATGGTAGGGAAGGGAGTTAGTGGAGAGTTTTGTATTAGGTTTCGTCAAAAAGGTTTTTTTTATTTATAGGATTTGCTTGTTAAGATTGCGCAAGGTACAAGATTTGGTTCAACTTGAAAGCTGTCAATCATTGGTAAAGGCTGCAGTTTATATAAGGCGCGGTGTACCAAAAGCCATTTGTACGGCCAATTCAGCTTTAATCATATTGTTGAATCCAGAACGTATTGGTTTTGAATTGAAGTTAAACGGAAGCGATTTTGGAGTTAAAGCTGCTGGTATAGCGACGAGAAGCTAACGGGTGCATCTTCTGAGCTCCATTGAACTGCAAGAATCGGAAAAGTTTTGCAATCATCCTAGCGAGGTAAGATCAATGACACTTTGACAACTTTAAACTTGCTGTAACTTTTTTGTCTATAGTTTAATTTGCATTACTCGAGTGCTAGTCTTTGGAATCGAAAGAAAGAGAGAAATCACCAGAGTTCGACTTTGATTTATAATTGTAGTATGTTTGTTCAGAAGTTTTGCGGTTTTAGTGATTCTGGCACTTGAATGACTTTCAGTTGACACTGTAAGAAGATTTTCCCATCCTACAACATATCTTAAAATACAATCTTCTGAAAGGGAGCTGAAATTTGTTTTGCTTCTAAAACGTAAACAGCACATAAATAGCTGAAAAATAAGTACATAACATCAGTTGTTAAAACTTCACTTCTAAAGAGTTGGGTGGCCACGCGCCATTTTGAATGGCGCTTGCGTAATTAGTTTTCAATTGAAAAAAAATGAAAGGAACAAGAATTGACATTGATTTTGATGGTTTTGATTTCGCATTTTGAGAAAATTTTTCACAAGAGACTTAACTTCAGTTTTAAGGTCAAACGTCTTTGATGGTTTGTTGAACGTTGAAAGGTTTTTTCGGAAGTCGATCTTTCAATGGTTTTCGAGCGCGCAGTATATTTTTTGCTCACGTTCAAGATAAACCGTGAAGTTTTAATTAACTATCTTTCTAACACGGAAACAAACTTGCAAAAAGAGAAAAAAAGACATTTTGCAAAATACTGCCTCCAAGAAATTAAAGGAAATGGTATCAAATTGGGCAAAAAGAAGCATTCGCCAGTAATCTGAGCGTTTTAGTATAGTTTCAGTAGTTTGGCTTTCTCAAACAGAAATGTCTGTCGGCTTATGGATTTCAACACATTTGTTATGCCCACTCGATCTCATTGTCTTATGTCTCCAAAGCCAAATAAAAGAAACTTTACCCCGCACCTAACTCAGAAAGATCTTCGCTTCAGTTGTCCAAAAGCCTCTTTCAGTTGCATATTGTCCAACAGCCTCATAATTCATGTCATTACTAAGTTTATAATATATTTACCGCTCTTTGACGACATAAATTTGGTTTAGCAGTTAACGCAAAAAATCAGAACAGTTTTCAAGAAGGGTAACCAAATTTTGATTCAACACACAAATGAAACAGACGGATATAAAAGTGTACGAAGATGCATGAGTGATGACGAGCAAGCCGGGCCGTTGTATCGCCGAAAACTTCTGCAGACAAAAAAGCTCTTTCCAGAGCCATCAAATGAACAGAAGACAAACAACAAAGTGTGATTCAAATATGTTTCTGGACAAAAAAAATTGAAAAATCTCGGTTATAAACCGACCTCCCAAGCAGGGTTTCATTTAACTTTTTTAGGGGTTATGGCTAAAAAGATTTTAGTGGCAGTTCAAAAAGTTGTCATTATAGAAAGCCCTGGCTAATTAACAACATGCACAAACTTTATAAAGCGATTGTGTGACATGACGATACGTATATATCGCTGTGCGCTTTTATTTTTTCGTCAAACGTTAATGACCAATTAATTGAAACCAGACACATCTTGAGCTAAAAACCTAAATAGTTAAAACAAATATGGTTAAGTGTTTATTTTTAAGTTTGAAGTAGAAGTAAGGGGCAAGGGGTAAAGGGATAAGGGTAAGGGGTGAGAGGTGAGGGTGAGGGGTAAGGGATTAGGGGTAAGGGGTAGGCCTTGCCACAAGTTGCCGATAAAATCTTAAAAAGTTGCCAACAAAAGTGCCAAAAAGTTGCTGAAAAGTTGTAATTTTTTCCAAAAGGTCGCCGAAAAGTTGCTGAGTTTTCTAGAAGTTATAAAAATTCAATCACAATTTTTTACTTGTTTTGGCCGAAATTGTTTTTCCTTGTGGTATTTCAACAAAATATGAAAATTCACTTATTCTAACAAAACTAATTTCTTTGATATTTGTCAAACTTGAGTGATAATACTATTGACTTTGTATTTCACCACGTTTTGATAACCCAAGTATCAGGCTTTACAGAGAAGAGGGGGGAAGGGGTGGGGAGGGGTACAGTAGGTGGTAGTGACTCTATAACTTATTCACTATAGTGGCCAAATGTGATACTGCTGACCTTATGGAGTGGACAAGTATAAAATAATTCCCTGGGGGGTCGCCTGAGACCAATTTGGGTGTAATTCTAATTTGACTTGGGTCAAAATGTATACAGAAAACTAAAAAATGTTGCAAAATGGTAAAAAGAAAATTTTAAAAGTGCTTTACATCTCAAAAATTGCTGAAAATCTCGAAAGTTGTCAGAAAGTTGCTGGGCAACATGTGGCTAGGCCAAGCAAGGGGTTAAGGGTAAAGGGTAAGGGGTAAGGAGTGGGGGTAAAAGTTGGGGGGTAAGGAGTAAGGGGTAAGGATAAAGGTTGGGGTTAAGGGGTAATGGTAAAAGGTTGGGGATAAAGGGTAAGGGGTTAGTGGTTAGGGGTAAGGGTAAGGGGTAAAGGGATGAGGATAAATGGTAAAAAGTATGGGGTGAGGGATAAAGGGTAATGGGATAGTGGTAAGGGTAAAGGGTAAGGGTAAGGGGTAAAGGTTAAAAAGTATGGGGTGAGGGGTAAGGGGTAAAAGGTAAGGGTAAAGGGTAAGGGTAAGGGGTAAAGGGTGAGGGATGAGGGTAAAGGGTAAAAAGTATGGGGTGAGGGGTAAAGGTTAAGGGGGTTAGTGGTAAGGGGTAAGGGTAAAAGGTAAATGTAAGGGGTAAGGAGCAAAGGTGAGGGTAGGGGTAAGAGTAAGGGACAAGGATGAGGGGTTAGGGGTAAGGGGTGAGAATAAGACTAAGAATAAAGTTTAAGGAGTAAAGGTAAAGAGCAAGGGGTAGGTTCTGACAGTTCTATTTTTTTTAAAAAACCCTGAATTCAGAAAACACAAGATTGACCAAACTGAGCTTTTTCTTTTTTACTTACCAAAAAACTTAAAATAACCAGAGTTTTTTGAGTTTCTTGTTGAGCTGTTATACTCGGTAGAAATTGTAAGTGTATTTGAGTCTCCCCAATTGGACCAGTCACCCTGATTTTCTTGAGTTATTTCATATTTGCGCTAATTGCGAAAAAGTGAAAATCAGAAACCTCTAGAGTTTTTTCAGATTTATGTAGTTTTCTGAAAAGTCGAAAAGAGTCGAGTTATTTCTAATTTTCCCCGGAGCCCATAACTATGGGTGCATGCTTTTCCTCAGTTTTAAGGTTTTTGCTTTTCCTTTAAGCTGTTGATGCCTCTTGATAGAAAGACAAATGTCTGGGAGAAGTCTATCAAGACAACATAGAAAATATAGGAATTGAACTGAAAGCCAAAAATCTTTAAGGAAATTAATAATTTTTGCAAGACAAACTTTTTATTAGTGTGAAAAGAGTTTTCTGAGCAAAATGTGTGTCTTAACCCTATCTAGCCCAAGCTTTTTGGGGATGTCACAGCTCGGGGGGGGGGGAGGTGAATTCTGCCCCCCCTTCCTTAACTTTCTAACTATTCATCTTGGAGTGATGATTTTTGCACAGATGGTAATCACCATGAAAACTACCGATATTTGGAGTTAGTTGAACTAAATTATTAATGACGTCATAATGACGTCATCGAAGATGGTTAGACTCGCATTTTTTGTTATATTTAGTACAGAACGCAAATATTTACTAACAACATGAAAGAATGTGTTTTGCTAACTTTAATTATAACATCCTTTCAATTAGGAAGTGTTACAACCATAAAAAACATTTTGTGACGTATTGATGAAGTCATACATAACGTGTTTTTTTGTGTTTTTGTAGATAGCTTCCACAGTGAATAAAGCTGCTCAAAATGGATCTGAATTCAATATCTGAATAAAAATCTACACTAGCATATTATTTACAAACGAAACTTTACTCAAAGGTTGAAAAAAATAGCACAAAATTAGAAATTTTGAAAAAATAAAAAAATACCCATGATGCATTGTTTTGAAAATTGATTGGCCTGTTTGCTGCAAATCTTGAAAACAAACCTTGGACTGCTAAGTTTTGATAAGTATACACTTCCAAAATTGTTATTGTGTCGTACCTAAGCAACTAAAACAAGGTAATTTGAAAATGCAAAAAGCGGCCTTTGGTTTTAGTTATAAAACTTTAGGAAAAGTCATAAAATTTCAGCATCGTCCTGTCATGCGTTCCAAAGTTATTCACAAAAATATACCTGGGGGGGTGGATTCCGCCCCCTCGTGCTATATAGGGTTAATTCATGTGCCTTAAACACGATAACATTATTGAACAAAAGTTGTAATTCAATGTAAAAATTTAAAGTTGTCGAGTCATTTGAGACTCGAGGAAAATGCTAGGATATGTAAACATTAGCAAGCGAGTTGAGCTCGATTCTTTCAATTGAACATTGTCTACAGCCCGTTTCTGTACAGGTACAATTGGATAATTCTGTTTGTTTACCGTTATGTCAGTTTAAAAAGTGGCAAACGTCGAATGCAAAAAAATGCAGTTGAAATTAACCTGCTGCAGAATTTCTTTATTATTCAGTGACAACGTAGTATATGGTTGGCGAATTGGTGCGAAATTCAACAAAAAAACTTAATCAAGTTCAACATCTCAATTTCAAGATTATTTTTATCTAACGTCCTTAAGTTTCCAAACACTTTAAGTGGGTAAAAGAATTTCAACTGAAATTCGCGCTTTTTAACTTCCCCAAGAGATAGTCATGTCGCTGATGTGGCAAACACCCGTCTTCATTGGGAAGTGTACAGGGACAAAGTGCACAAGGGGAAAAATGTACATGAGAAGTGTACAGGGGGAATATGTACGCGGGTAGAGTACAATTTGAAGTGTACAGGGGGAAGTGTACTCGCGGAAATATATAGAGGAAGTTTACAGGGGGAATGTGTACGGTGGAAGTGTACAGGGGGAGGTGTACTCGTACAGGGGAAGCGTACAGAGGGGAAGTGTACAGGGGAAATGTATACATGGGAACTGTTTAATGGGAGGTGTAGTGGGGATGTGTACAGGGGGTAGTGTGCGTATATCCTGTATCAAGAAGTTTAATAGATATTTGCCCAAGCTTTTGAACAAACGAGCTTTCTGAAATTTATTTCCTTGCTGTGGTGAAACTGGGTAGGATTCGCATGGCTCAATCGAACCTATAAAGCCTTTGGTGAAAGATTGGGTTTGTTTTCCGAAACGTGTCATAATCAAGCCCGTATCATGCCAATCCAAACGTCCTTGCTAAAAGCCAGGATCCATCCCAATCTTGACAATCACCGAAACTCCTTATTAAAAACCTTTCTTCTTGTTCTTTCTATCAATAAAATACATAATTATTATACAAGACTCTCTTCTAGGCACGGTTATGTAATACAAAAAAGCAAGAGCTAATTATGGCATCTTTTGCATAAAGTTTGCTGGAGTAAAAACTTGAAATTCATTTTATGCTGATTTAAAGTCTAGATCCGTTAAAACTTTCAAGGCAATGTTGAAGATAACTTCACCAAGAGCTACTACCAATGCCACAAACAGTAACATTATACATGTATTTGACCACACCTTCCTAATTTATCAATTTTCCCGTCAAATATTTGTGTTTTTGTTTTTATTTTCTTATGTTGTTTTTTACGAATCTTTGTTATTTTTAAACATTTTTATCTTTTTCCCCCCGATCCTAATTAATTAGGTGAGAATAGAGTTCTGGTTGTCTGGCTTGTTTAGTCCTTATGGTCATTCTAGGCAATCAGCAAGAAGTAGCAAAATAAGAATGAAATAAAAACTGTTGTTCCCATATCGGTAGACCCACAATCCAACAAAAAACTGTTTTTCTGTTTGTTACTTGAGCAATTACAGATAACAGATTTATGTTCTGTCGACAGCACCGCACATGAGCCAAACAGCACCAGTTACATGTGCGAAGGGGCAGGTTTGCAACGGCAGTGGCTCTCTAACCACTTGCTGCAGTGCCGGTACTTTCCACGTCAACAAAAATGATGAGCAATCTAAAGTATATAAGGAGTGTTCTACCGTTGTATCGCCAGACGGGACAATTCTTACAAAATTGGGGAGAGTTCCAATTATTTCTAATTGCGAGGCACCAGTATCAACTACCAATGTTGGACACACTTTTCTTTACAATGAAAAGAAACAACAAGTCATGGATGCAGTAAGATCTCCCACAGCAGCTAGTACATTAATAACTGTACCCAGCTCAGCCCAAAGCAAGGAACTCGTTAAAAACTCTTGCACAATACCAATACCGGAAGTTAGAAGAAGCCCGTCAGTTATTTCCGATGAAGTATCATTGAAAACAACTCGTACAAATCAGAATAAAAGCGCGAAGACTGATACAGTTTCGAGCTTCGGGAACAAGCAAGAACCTTTCCTGACTTCCAAGGTTCTCCCACGTTCTTCCTCTAACAAAATGCTCACCCAGGCCACTACTGCTCATGATATGCGTACAGTACCTTTGGTTGTGAGAAGTGATGGTTCAGCCGTGATAACCGAGGAGGTACTCGGAGTGAGGGCCGCGCAAACCCCAGTATCATCGTCCATGTACATTCCACATCTATCAAGTAGACCGGTGACGCAAACCTCAGTGTCATCGTCCATGGACTTTCCACACCTACCAATTGAAACAGTCACGCAAACCCCAGTGTCATCGTCCATGGCAATTCCACATCTATCAAGTGGACCAGTGACGCAAACCTCAGTGGCATCGTCCATGGACTTTCCACAGCTACCAATTGAAGCAGTCACGCAAACCTCTGTCGCATCGTCCATGGACATTCCACATCTACCAAGTGGACCTGTCACGCAAACCCCTGTGGCATCGTCGATGGACATTCCACATTTACCAAGTGGACCAGTCGCACAAACCTCAGTGTCATCGTCCATGGACATTCCACATTTACCAAGTGGAACCGTCATGCCAACCCAAGTTTCATCGTCTATGGAAATTACGCATACATCAACTGAAACAGTCACGCAGGCCTCAGTATCATCAATGAAGACCATAGCCGCTCCTTGTTTGACAACAAGTACCCCAATTCTTGCTAAAAGCTTAGAGCACACTCTTCCACCAGTAGTTTCTACCGCGATTCTAGATAAAGGTCCACTTAGTGTCTCAACCATGACCGTAAACGCTGAAGCATGCTTTGGGAATAGGTTCCAAGGAAGCATTTCTAACCAGACCACATCGTTCTGCAATGACATGGGGCAAAGAAGAATGGCCCTTCCAAGTAACACACTCCCACTTAACGTGGACATCAGTGGATCATCAAATAGTGCAACCACAATGCCGTCAGTTCTTCTTTGCCCAAATGTGTCAATCCAGGTTTGCAAAGGGGCAAAAGCTAATCAAAGAGATACGTCACTGGCAACAACAACCGATACTAAACCCTGCTGGAGTAACTACGTCAGTACCATGAGAGTTCCACGTATACAGTTTCACCCGTACAACCAAGGCCAAGGCAATGCAAGTTGCCATCAATCACTGGAACCTACTCAACGACCGTGCCCAGTCCATGGGAGCTGGGAAAGCAAGCAGGTTTGTAAATAACTTTTGTTTTAATGTGGTAGAGATGATCCCCAAATCTGTAAAAAGTTGAGATCCCTTTCTACTATGCTGTTTGTGGCTGCAAAAAAACTAGCATTCAAATACAGAGCTTGTTACCTAAAAAAACGATTAGCCTTTTAATATTTATTCGAGGAAAAGTTTTTGAATTGGTTCTCTTGGGAGTAAAACAAACTTGAATTGTGGAGAGTGTTTGTCTCGTGATTGATTGTAATAGAGACAGTAGCGGCCTGTACATTTACCCATAGTTCCTAGAGCACGTATAATCTCAAATCGCTCATACAATCAATCATTCAGTTTGCTTAGACACGTAACACTAAGGTGCACATAAATTCTCGTTTAGACGAGCCACATTGAACAACAGACCACAGCATCGGATCGAAACCCCGCTCTTATCGATCATTGTGTGGGTTTTTAAGTCCCGCGCTAGAAGACGAGAGACTAGATAAACGGCTTAACGTCCCTGTTCACGGACGGTGTGGCAAAGGAAGACCGCACAAATGTTCAATCCTCGGCAAGGCGGGTAATAGAACCCAGGGCCTCGGGATTGGCAGTCACTGATCTTGCCGACTGAGCCAAGTACACACAAACTCACAGAGAGGATAAATAATCAAATCTGGTATATTATGAAGTGTTCTTAGTACAAGGAAGAGGTTTACAAAACTGTGGCCTTTTCTGTGCTCCTTTTAGCAGTGCAAGGTTCTCAAGGTGCTTTAGTTAAAGCTTACTGCCGCCATCTTTTTTCGGTAGAAATGTCTCCTTCGTGCCCCCTCTAGCATTGTTGTGTTAGCAAGTGTTATGGTGAAGCAAACAAAATGATAGGTTGATACAAGAACACAGGCGTAACAGGAAAGATGGCAGAGGACTTGTTAGAGAAGAGGGAGGGTTTTATAAACAAAGGGAGCAGGGGATTTTTAGAGAAGGGGTGGGACTTCTTTGGGAAGGGGATGGGGACTTAAAATAAAAGAGGGCAGGGAGCTTAATTGAGAAAGAGGAGTTGCTTAATACAAAGGAGGGAAAGGGGGTATGTCTCAAAATGCTACATCGTGATATCCCAGTTCCTCTTCCTTTGCGTTGTCTCAGGTTTGAGTTTGTTTCACCAAAAGTTTCAGCTGATAGTGCTTATAACCACTGTTTTTTTTCTACAACTTCTAGAAAGAAGCCATGGCTGTTCACCAAACATCCCAGAGGGCTGTTACAGCAGAATTTAGTGCTAAGTCAAATCTACCCCACCCAGAACAAGAGCTGTCAACTTCTGAGTTTTCCACAACAACAAACAACATCAAATTATTGCAGAAACAGCTAAGGGAGGCAGTTTGTGTTGGCAGCATTAGGGAGAAGTACGCACGTCTCTTGTACGGGAACAAACAACTGCTGTCAAATCTCACCAAGCCATCAGCTACGCAAACTCTGACCAAAAGCAAAAACAACGAAGTGCATCCACAAGAGTATCGTGTTTCGCTTTCCACTAACAATACGTCGATGATTGATGGTGCATTAAAGTATGTAGAAGCGGATAGCGGTATTGTTCACCCAGTAACATATTCTTCAATGGACCACCAGACCTCCTTACAGTCACAAGAAAATGTTTATGACAGAGGTTCTTTATCTGAAGCTATTCATAAACAAAACAATAAGCAGGACTCAAATTCTCAATACAAAACAACACCATTGGCTCCTAAATCCCAGTTTATCCAGCAGGAGGTTTTTCCTCAGTTCCCACCCCGTCAACCTGGTCTCGAGATAGCAAAGCCTGATTCCCTTTCACAGAACGCCGTCTCCACACTCGTATCCTCCTCTAAACCAACACTGTTTGTGGAGGACCAACAAAAAATTCTGTGCAGAAATTCGCAAAGCACTATCTCTTTTGATCATTTCCAAAATACGACACCGTTAGGAGTCAGTGGAGATCAATTACCGCCCCTAGCGTCCGCAAAAAACGCTAATGTCGATAAACAAAATTTTGCTACAACAAACACAAGATACATGCAAGACACATCCTGTATCTCTCAACAAAATGTATTGACTCACCTACAGCCTCAGTTTGGGCCAGAAAAGGAAAGTAGAAACAGTTTCCAAATAGACCAGTTTCAGAGTTATGTACTACAAAGTCCGGGTGGAAAAGCTAACTACGTTGCCAATACAAACAAAATCACACCAAGAGCTCTAACTGAGGAATATTGTAGACCGTTTTATAGTCAAATGCCAATTGATACTTCTCCATCAGTATACAGCCATTACCACATGGCCAGGCCTCAAGCCGACCAGGTAGCGGCAACTCCCATGATTCCCGAGTTCATGCGCGCATGCGCTATACCACTGTCTCCACATCTTTCCATACAACCTAGTTATGGTATGGTTCCCCAGCCAGGCGCCATTGGTTATGGCTTCGAAGCAGTTAGACAACATTCAGGAGCCCAACCGGTGCAAAGCTCTCAATTCCTACCCAGATTGCACCCCCACCAACCAGTGACGTACATACCACACCCTATGCTATCCCATCGGCCATTTCTTCCCCAAGAAGTTCATTTAACAAGAGGCAGTCCGTCAGAGGTACTGATCTGTGTATTTTTGTTTGTGAAAAGGTTCTTTGTTTGATCTGAATCTTTTGTGAAACTCCTCGCAAGGTTCACAAAACAGATTAATTTAGAGTTTATATTGTTTTTTATGTTTCAAAAGTTGCTTTCCGACCTCCAGAGACTGGAACAGCGTAGTGGCCGAGCAGGTAACGTGTTCGCCTTGTAATCCTAGGCCTAGGGTCACTAGTTTGAGCCCGGTCAGACCACTGTGTTGTATCGTTGACTAAGACACTTTGCCCGACTTATTCCAGTCGACTCAACTGTATAAATGAGTACCAGTTGAGTTCTGTTGGGGGCTAACCTGCGATAGATTAGTGTCCTGTTCTGGGGGAGTCAAACACTCTTATCCGCTTAATACTACATATACCGGAGATAAACGCCGGCCTAATGAGCCAATTAGGTTCGAGAAAGGATTTAGCTTTATTAGAGACTAGAATCTCGAGATGATGCCTTTGTCATTGCTTCGAGACAAACCAAATGAAAACCTTAAATGTGTACGGTTAATGGTATTGATATTTATGAAACTTATAACTTTAAAAGTTTAAAAGAATTAACTTCCAATAGATGGTGTTAGAGAGCTAAAAGTTTTGCTACAACGACTTCTTTTCTTCAGCTTCAAGAACATGGAGTGTTTCCTAATATTCTGGCACCATCCCACCCGCCGGCACTCAGCACATACCCAAACCCCTACCTGATGTTTCAGTCGGCTAACTTGTTGATTAATACACCAAAGACCTATTACAAAGAGCCAGAAAACAGCCAGCAAACCTGCGCTCGCGATACACAGTTGACAGAAGGTAAATCACCCTCTCTCATTTAGCAATACGTTTCCCGTAGTTCAACTGGGATTACCGTCGTAAATTTCGTCGAATTTTTTCTGAATTTGAATTGTTGGGGCTTAATGAAGCAGAATGTAGAAAAGTACAAGTTAAGACATTGTACTAAATAGAAAACACATCGAAGCCGATTAGTGTGATCGGGGCCTATGCTACGAAAGGCCATTACAGCAGTAGTAAGCTATCAGTCAGTTGTTGTATCTGATCTCTGTTAAAAATTTATATATACGGATAAAAATATGTTTGAAACTGAATTTTCGGATGCAACTGCAGTCTTGTCCAGAGTTAAAAACATGCAGTTTCTGATCGTGCGTCTGGCGTTTTTAAAACAAAAATATCAGAGCTGTTCCCTCTGGGACTTCATTAGTAGCAGTTCGGTCTATCTTTTCTCAGCTTCTCTGCTAATGCTTTTTGTCTCTTATTCATCATGTCAGAGTTGATCTTTCCGAAGATTATCGTGCCCTCTTTTTGTTGCAGGGGAACAGCAGTCGGAAGAGAACGAACACGCCGTAGAAGACACATACGGGCAGGGTGGCGATGAGTTGGACGTTGGGAGTCCGCCATGTTCTTCTCCTTCTGAATCTCCATCACCTCCTTCGTCACCGGAGGTTCAGAAAAGGAAACGCAGAAAAGTCTACACGAAGACTTACATAAAAAAAGGAGACAGAACGTGTAAAAATAAAGAGGGCAAGGCTCATAAGTGCAGCATATGCGGTAAGAGCTACTCACGAGCTTTCACTCTGAAGACCCATTATCGCGTTCACACTGGAGAAAAACCGTATAGATGCGCCTACTGTCCGAGGCAGTTCACTCAGTCTGGGGGACTGGATTCCCATCTACGTACTCATACAGGTCAGTAACTAAGGAAACCGACTCTCGTTCCCAGGGCCTCCAACTCCTTAGACGTTGAGTACACAACAATTTCTGTAGTATACGCTATAGCGATTGCTCCGTCCGCCTCTTTCAGTCTAGAATAACTAAACATCAAGGCCCAGTTGTTCAAAGGCTGATTTATTATTTATGGCCAAACACTCATTTTGGCCAACTGTATACTAATCTAAGTGGATTCAATTTTCAATAGCAGGTTTGCAACTGAAACCGACACGTATAGTAACGTATTTTTCAGAGTTTCCAAGGCAAACTACTGTCGCAAGAAGTTAAAAAAATAAATTTTCTACTGAATATCGAGAACTTTTCTGTCAAGGAGGTCGATATAGGTTGTAAACGTTTTATGTCGAGTCGAAAATTTCTCAGTGCATGCAAAGTGCGTACGATTCAATTCGACAAACTAGCGTGGAAACCCTTTGTTTTGCACTGTTTTCGGCTTCCTGGCATTATCTAGGTTTTCTTCTAATAAACATATAGTGGTTCGCATTTGTTTTTGTCTAGTTGACGTAAACTCTATAGATTCTAAAAAAAATCCTTAAAGTGAAAAAACATGGATCCAATGTCTATTAATTTTACTCCCATGTTCAGGAGAAAAACCCTACCAGTGCGGTGTTTGTCAGCGAGTGTTTTCACATTCCGCTGCTGTTAAGAATCACTTGCGTACCCATACTGGAGCAAGACCTTTCGTCTGTGACTTGGGTTGCGGAAAATCGTTTGCTGATTGCTCTACCCTCACCAAACACCGTCGCGTTCACACGGGGGAGAAGCCATTCGAGTGCAAGGAATGTGGTGCAAAGTTCACCCAGGCTGGCAACATGAACAAGCATCTCAAGAAAATACATGGGATCGAACGTTCTTCCAGTAAAACAACTGATAATTGAATCGCAGGGCATTTTGAGTAAACAGCAGGTGGGCCTTGAGGGTGTTTTATCTCCATCTTTGTTGGTGAACTGTGAAATTTTAAGCGTTTACGTTTCTCTGCTCAGTTACACAATTCAACGTTTGATTGTTACTTCACAATCAAGTTCAGAGTAACCTTAGTTCAAGTGTTAAAGCACTGCAACTGAGTATGAAGATCGTAAAAGCAAACAAATGGGGTACGTTTGGAAGAAGAGATACGACGACAGTTCATCCCACAAGACACGTGTCGCTTTCTGTTGACATGCGAGAGATTTTCGCGCCAAAACAAAAAAATTGGTCGGCTTGCGCCAAAAACTTGGTCGGCACGCGGGAGATTTTTGCGCCGAAACGAGAAACTTGGTCGGCCCGCGGAAGATTTTCGCTCGTACTAAACCTTGGAAAATGTTCATTACGTCTTCAAACACAAAAGTTGGGACTAAAAGAATGGTGAATCTTTTTATTTCAATTCCAGTGATTGGTATTAACTTAGTAGCGCATTCGTTCTTATTGAACGAAAAGAAAAAATTAAAAGCTAGTGACTACAGGAAAGGCAAACTTCATACGAAACTCGAAAGAAACCATGCTAACTTGGTTAGTTCAACTGTTCAACGACCATCTGTTCGTTGCCATTGACAAAATAATGACGTTGCCCACCCCCACCCCAACCCCGCTCGTTCTGTGTCACAGCTTTCCACTTTCGGAATAAATACGTGACGACGAGTGACCAGTAACGATTTCTTAAACTTTGGCAAGAAACTCCGGCTTGTAACTTTTTCATCATCTTGTCAATGAGCGTCCCAAATAAGTTTGCATGGGGCTCCAGGCTTCGGGACGAAAAGCCGAAGTTCCGGTGTTCCAGATTTAGAAAACAACGGGGATTAGGGGCTCCCCAGCCCTTGGTTTAGTACGGGCACCGCTTGGGCTAAAGTAGCCAAAAAATAATAATTTCGAAACACAGCAAGTCAACTGCCTCATGTACCACTTTATCTGTAGAGTCAGTATTGACATTGTACATACGCGAGTATCCGGCAGTCAATTTTTCCACGAACTATCACTCCTCTTCACTGCCCTTTTTTATCTAGTTTAAGGGAAAAGGTCAAAACAATGGTACTTCCTAGGAACCCAATTTAGGGGAGTGGGGTATTATGTGCCGCCACCCACCACCTTTTTCGCAAAAAGGCTGAATTTCAGGAGCAATTATCATGTTCAATAAAATAGGTATTGATAAAGTGCTTACACCAACGCCTTCCTTGTGGAGAGAGGGGTCCATAATGCAATAAAAATTAGTATCCCTAAATCAGGTTTTGAGAAATTGAGCTCTGGAAAAGTGGTGGGGGTGAAGTAGGGGGGTCTGTGCTGCCACCCACCACCTCCCCCAACTAAATTGGGTGCCTTAAAAAGACCATTGTTTTGACTTCTTCCCTAATATTGGCCAGAAAATAGGTGTTTAATGCCCAAGGGACCCCCCTTTGGGACCATTTGGTTTGTTTTAGTCCTACGTTTAAGGTTTGTCTAGCACTTTTGAGTTTTTTTTGTTGAATAAAATGCATGTAGCATGAAGTAATCTTGAAAAGCTTCTTCTAAGTGTTGTCTTCTGTGCTATCTACAGTATTCACTCGGCTTCTCTACAGCTCCGACTACGTTCATTCGGTAACAGTTGATAAGTGATTGTAAAAACTATATTTCTACATTTTACTGATAGACTGAGGCAGGTATAAAAGTTAGTTGTTCCACTAAGGAAAAACCGACCCGCCCTCCCCTAAATCCGCGCCTAAATCCGAATCAGTTCCTATTCGAATGTTGGTTTGTTAGTTAGAAAATTCTTGGCGGG
>JAOBRD020606684.1:0-15711 GCA_027575215.2 Hydrozoanthus sils
CCCTTAGGAGTTATAATCGAGCGAATAACAGCATGATCAAGCAAAACAGATCAAATGGCGGATCACTTTAATTTAGTGATGACTTAAATTTATCCACAATTAATTTTGGTGCATTTTTTGCTAAAATTCATGTAATAAGGTGGAATAATTTGTACCCAGGACCTCAGAAATCCATTTATTGCTCAGTAAGGTGATTGGAACCTGTAATTTTCTCACTCACGAGGATATTTTTACATTGCAGCACCCACCTACCTTTGCAGCTGGTGAAAGGGTCAGTCGCATAGCACGGAGAGCAAGCTTTGATGGACAGACTGAGGTCATGGTGATGCAGCAATCCTTCAAAAAAACTGAACCAAAGAGACACAGTTTAATGGAACCGCTGGCCACTGTAGACAAAGAACCAGTTCTAGCTGCAGCACCACCGGTAGGTACTGAAAACAACCGTGATGCACAGCAGTTCAAGAAAAACATCAAAGAAACCCATGTGCAAGAACCATGATTTTTCCAACTTAGCCTAACTATGTTCTTATTATAATGCTGTTTATTGGAAATTTAAGGATGCATAATAACGCCAATAAGGTTAAAATATCAAAATGATACTTCAAAGTTAAAAGGTAATTTAAAACAAACATTTTCGACTCATAAGGTCATTTTACCTGAAGATCACCTTATGAGTCGAAAACGTTTATTTTAAATTACCTTTTAACTTTGAAGTACCATTTTGGTATTTGGAAATTTAAATTACTTAGGTTCTTAAAATCCGGTGGTACCAGCTGACAGTCTAAGAAAATAAAGTATAAAAGCAAGACTGAAGATAAACATTTCAGAAATTAAAATATGATTTTCAAGAAATGAATTTTCAAAAACTTTTAACGGAATATTTTGATGTTTAATCACATCATTCTCAACCACAAAATTCCGAAATGTTTGTCTTCGGTCTTGCTTTTATATATACTTTAGGTTCTTGAAGTGCCTATCAATATTTTCAATTGATGATGTCACTAGTGCATGGTTCCTGCAAGTTTTCATTTTTTGAAAATTTGCTGTATTTCCATAATCTTTGGATGAATTTGAGTCAAACTTGGACTGATGGTCTATCTACCTCGAGATACATCATCAGTCCAAGTTTGGCTCAACTTCATCCAAAGGCTGGCAGCAGATCTTAAAAAATGCAAATCTGCCAGAACTACTAGTTACATCATCATATGAAAACATTTTGTTCTAATATCTCGAGAACCAAAAAGAATTTGACATTTTTCTTCATTATTGCTCATTTAGTAAGTAAGTAAGTAAGTAAAACTTTATTTACACAGGGTAGCCCATTCAGCTCAAAGGCTGGTCTCCATAAGGGCCCTATAACTAAAGAACTCATTTATATCAAGAAATTTCATGAACCATAAAATTTAAAAAGCCTAATAAGAAACAACACTAGGATTAAGGAAACTACAATAAAGCCTAAAAACTACAATGCAAAACACATTTAAAGCCTAAAATAGTAAATATCGAGTTATGATAAAAAGAAATATCAAATGTCTTGCTCGGTGGCAGAACGTATGAATGTTTTCACTCTTCACAATATTTAAAGGGAGTTTGTTAATTTTTTTTGTGCCCGTAAAAAGAAAAGACCTTTTCCCCAATTTTTTTTTGACATTTAGTAGATATTTAGCAAGGTCTGGCCACTGAAGTAATAAAGTTTGTTACTTCAAATGCTTATTAAATATTTTCTTAGTTTTATAAGGGTACTAGCGTATAGATACCTCAAACATCGTACCTGGAGGCTTATTTCACATGAGTGAAATGAGCCAGGGTTTGAGGTTGCAGATAACTACTACAGGGAATATGTGATTTGGAATATATTGTTGTATTAAGTAATTTTCTAGAAAACAGTTTAGATGATAGCCAATCAGTAAGTTTATTTTATATAGTACTAGCATTCATATCTATAAAAGTCAAATCCTTTTGGTTCATTTATTGAATCTTACTGACTAAAGCCTTTTTCTGTTTTTTTTGTTTTTTATCTGTGCTTCATTTTTGCAAAATAAGAACGTTATGAAAATTTTGGGCAGCACAGGTTCTTACAAAAAGGTTGTTTAAAATGAGAATTTTAGCTTAACAGTTTCCTAAATTTTAGGTTCGTAAACGCAGGTTTTTACTGTTCGGTACTGAAAACATCCATAATGAACAGCAGTTCAATCAAGAAATACATCGAAGTGGTTAGCTACTAAATTAATAGTCGTTATATAAAAATTACTTCAAAGTTAATAGGTTAATAACATTAATTTTGGATGTTTTGAGTGCATCAGTTTTGAATCATGTAGTTTTTGTAAAACCTGTGTCTCTCCAAGTGTAAACCATTTCTCAATTTTATTTCCCTACAGAGCCCCGTCGAGTCCAATCTTCTTGGGTTAAGAAAAGAGGAAAATGGCTTACCAGATGAAAGAGATCAAATCATTGCACGACTAAAACAAGAAAACTTTCAGTTGAAGATGGAACTGGACAGACAACGCCAAGCGGTAAGAGGAATGATAATTATGATGATTATGATAATTATGATAATTATTTATATTAATTACCAACTAGTAATTTATCTACAGCTCAAGAAATAGTCGTTGTTAGGACACAGACTTGTTAGATGTTATCCTTAAAGGAGAACGGAACTCTAAAAACAACCTTTTTAAATATATTCCTTATAGGTTTAGAAACTGCGTTTAGAACCCATTTAAAGGTTTTTTCCCCATGTTGCGCTGATTTTCTGGGAAATTCGAGTTTAAAACACGTTACGCGCAGCTTTGTACCGGCGGCTCAGAAATAGAGGGCCAGCGGAATAAGAGGCTAGCTATGACGTCAGGTATGGGTAAGAACTGGCTCGAACTGAAAAGGTTCAACCTTGAAGCGAGACATCGCCCACAATGTGTACTCTTGACTACGTCACGAGTTTATGACAACTTTAACAGTTGAAGCACTTGCTTGCTTGCTTGTTCGATTACCACTGACAAGTTGGCAAGCGGCCACGCTCAACGACTCCAGATAGACAAATGTTCAAATTAAAGCTTCTTGGAAAATAAGTGCTACACAAGGAAAAAATATTTCAATTACGGTTTCCACAACTTTAAGGAATTAATATTTTTAAAAGGTAGATTTCAAGGCTCGATTTAACAACACGTCATATGGCGAATTATAAGTGGCTGAGAGGGTTATGAAATACCGGGAGATTAGGAGTGGTTTGATTGACGAACTAAGCTACCAGAAAAAATTATTGAATTCAATTTTAAACTAGCAAAATGGTGGAGTAATCGTCTTTCAACGCAATGCGTTTTCAATGTGGTTTTATTTCACAGGCCAAGAGCATGGAAGATTCTCTTAGGACGCAGATTGGAAGGGTTTGTAATTTTCATTGTTGTGTTAATTGTTGTGTTATGGCGTGTCCATCTGCATGATAGACCTTTTTTTAGAAATGGGACGATTTTAATATTCTTTTGTGTGCATTCAAATTAATCTGTCTACCCTTGCTTTGGGTAACAAATTATTTTGAAAGTTAAACTCAAGAACGAGGCTAGCCAGGCTAATTTGAATGGACACAAAAGAATATTTAAATTGCGGCCATTTTTGAAAAAACCATGCTGCGCCGTTTCTTTATGCTGACACTTATACCAGATCAAAAACTTATTTCATCTTCCTCAGACTAGAACTAAACTTAAACAATTTTCTCTTCGATATGAAGGTCCCAAAATTTACAGTTCCATCCCAGGAAACATAAAAAAATGTTCAACGTACACTACATTTTCTAAGACATTGAAATTGTACTTTATTTCCTTGTACAACTAAGTTTTAAAAGTTCTACGTGAACGACAATTGAAGTAGAGCTTTTATGGCATTTTTAAACAAATTATGTAAATGTGTAAATTTCAAAATAGAGTTATGGTTTTTTTTTAACAATAATTCAAATATAGCTTTTTATGGCATTTATAACAAATTACACGTAAATATATACTGTTCTAAGTTAAGTTAATATAGAAATTTTGTAGAACATCTATTCTAGAATGTAACTGAAATAGACTGAAGGTGTCTGATTTCTGAAAATAAGCCACAGGCTTCCCATCAGACATTCTCGCCATTTAAATGACAGAATATTACAATGTAAATCAATGGCAAATAATGAATACTGAAAATACTTTTACACCATGCATTTCTCAAAAACCTTCACAATTTTCATATAAACAATTTGGAATTTTAGAATTGCAGCTTTTGGCAGCTTATTTATATTGAGTTCGAAAAAGTTTTATAGAATGAAGATTAATGCAAATATAGATCAACGTCGTGAAGCCATCCAGACTTCATTTTTTAAAAATCGAGCTTTAATTCTTTTTGTTTTTTTTTAAGTCAGTTCAATATTTACATCATAGATACGCACATAGAATACGATTCCACTGACCTGCAATTAGGAAAAAAACAACAAATATAGGCATTTCAGTGGATTACAAGAATCATATTGTCATCGCATATTAATTTGTATATATAATTTTAAATAGATTATTAAAAAGGAAACAAACTAAGTAAAAAGAAAAAAAGTAAAAATACCAATTGGTCATTGTAAGGTGCAATTTGAAATCAAATTATCAAAAAGCAAGCAAAATTTTTGCAATTTTACGAGAATTAATAGTTCTGTATGATCTTTTCGATTACCAATATATATAGGTCTCCTCAATCCTCAACATGTTAAAGAGTGTATTTCTTTGTCTCCTTCTGAATATTTTGTTTAGTTTTGCTTTTGTTTAAATTTAATTTTGCTCTAAGAGTATGTTTCAGGCCGACCTTATGATTTGCTGTAGTAATCATAGGCTTGAAACACTTGTGTGGCAGGAAAACGTTCATTTCATATTTGCGTGTTCATCTTTTATTACAGCTAGAGGAAGAACTAAAAGAGTACAAGATGATTGCTGAGCAGACTTGCGCAGTACGTTTTGGAAAATTACTGTAATTCTGTTCTATTCTGTCATTATCAATACTGTTGTTGTTTCTTTTTGGTCCTCTTGGCCCAGTTGTTCAAAGGCCAATTATCACTAACCCAGGGTTAAACGTTTCATTCTAAGTCCTTGTTTCAAACCTTACAGAGACTGATCTGAGCTGTAATTTTGGAATTGACAAGTTTTTTACCCTGGGAATTTTAAGTTAAGCCATGGAAAATTTCATAGAATTTTATTGAAAAGCTAAAAAATCGCCGAATGATGCTTTTTTTTTCGTTTCAAGTAACAATTAAGATTTTAGACTTAGTTTTTACATATTAAGTTCAATAAAAACGAATTTTCACGACATTAACTATATTAAAAAGTTGTTTAAACAGGTGATTGTGAACATTATTGTTTTCATTCTGGGTTTAAAGAGCCCATTAAAAGCCGTGGAAAAGTTAAAAAACAGCCCTGGAAAACCCTGGATTTTTGAAATTCTGAAGGGGTACGAAACAGGTGAGAAGTACTAGACATCAATCAAACTAAAAGCCATTCAGAAATTAACAAGCATTTCAAGAGTTTTGGCTTGATTTTAGTCACTAAACGCCCTAGTTTGTCAGTGGGGACTTCAAAGTGACGTCATGATAGTGACCTCCCTAATACAGACGCTGTGCTCTGTCCCTACGGTGTTCGTATTAGAGAGGTTCCTAACTGTTTCGTATATACTAATTGCTTTAAACTCGCTGACATTCTAGGAAAATACAACACTAAGAGCGGAGCTGGAAAGTAAAGAGGAGGACAAGAAAGGTAAATATTTGTAAGATTTGTAGGAAGGCGCATGGTGGACGCCAGTCTGCTGCGCGGGGAGCCAAGATTAGATTTTTCACTCTGGGTCTAAAAATAATCGAGGAAAAGATGCTAGTTTTGTTCTAGTATGTTTAAAAAACATGCCACGAAATCAGTTGTTCGATTTTCAAAACAGTACTACAAAAACATTGGTTTGCCAAGTTTGAGAAGCATACGATGAAAATACGCCTAGATACGTCTTAAAAATTTCACATTTTTCTCGCTAAAAGGGTCCCGTCCAAAATCCCAACAAAATGACGTCAGGTCACGAGCACCAATATGGTGCCACAAAATAGAAAAAGAACGATTTGAAAAACATCCTTAACAGCTAGAACTTTCGATAGAAACTCTATAGCAATTACTGATGTTCTAAAACTGATATTAGATTGACTGAAGCGAGACGCGCGTGACGTGAACATAAGTTTCTTATGTTTTGAGGGGACACTTTTAGCAAAAAAAATTTGAAAGTCAAAGTAACACAAGGTATCCCGAGCCTCAATGTATTCTCAACTTGTTCATCAGTTAAAATAATTTTCCTCCCTCAGCGTTTTTATAAAAGAATCTTCTTCTGAAAAAGAAAACATAGTCAGTAAAGTATCTTTTTTATGTGTTAGATCAAAAGATGCCGACCGAGGAGAAATTCTCCAAACTGAAAGTAATGTATGGAAAACTAAGAGAAGAGCATGTCCAGCTTCTTCGCAGCGTGAGTAGTTATTGACTGTTCTCATTCATGCAGAAACTGGTTTTTTATTCTTCACATGATTTACATCGTTACTTTGGCCGGGAAGCGCCAAGTTAAGATTTCGCCTCAGGCCCGGTTCCTCAAAACCCCGATTAACTTAACCCAGGGTTAACTCTTAACAAAACCTATTGGTTGTCATGGTAACTAACCCTGGGTTATCGGATTTTGAGCAACCAGGCCCTTTACTTTTTATTCGTTTTATTTTAGTTCTTATCTCTTGCTCGTACCCTTGGGCACGCTCATTTTGAGTGCTCTAAAACGCAAGATGGCGGATAAAGCAGAATGACTTAATTACGATTTTTTCAAGTATATACATGCACTATTTTCAGCTTTTATGATTCAAATTTCTTCGAAGTTTGAGACTTATGACCATCTTGATATTCAAAAAAATCCGTTTGGAGCACCGTTTTGTCTTCTCATAAGGAAAATTTTTTGCATTCCTCTAATCGGTCTTTGAACTACCTGCCCTGAAGGCTAGCAAGTATAAATCGCAGGAGCAACCTTTAGCTTATGTCAACAATTTTCTTAGAGGCTGCGGAAACCGCGAAGTTACATCAAGGGCTTACACCTTTAGGTTTTGGTTCTCTGATAACGGGAGCCTAGGGAAGGAGGGGGGGGGGTTGGGTTTAGAGGGAATGACATGCATTGTTATTCCTGGAGTGTAGGAGTTTTGGGTTTTCAACCGCATGATGTCACAAAGCCAAAAGTCACGCGACAAATGCAGTTTTTGGTCGAGTGATAAAGAGGACCAAAATTAAGAATAGGTTTTAGTTGGAAGAATTTTTACCAACCCGACACTTGACGTACTTGGGATTCAAAGATTTTCAATTGAGTTAATAACATCCTGCCGTTCAAAGACCAACATTTATCACAACTTAATGTCCAACAGAACGCAGGGCTGAAGACCAAGATGAACGCTTCTGAAAAGGCCAAGGAGGAAGTCAGTCAAACCGTTGTTCAGTTGCAGCAGGAGCTTGAGGACAAGGTAAACTGGGGTGGGATAATGAAAAGGCTGCTTGATGTTTTACCCTTGATGATGCGAAACAGTCGTGCTAAAACATTATAAGTGGCCGGGTCGAACTGACTGCATAGAGTAGCGCTTTTTGGATTGCATAGGGTAGCGCTTAATGCCTTGGATTGCATAGGGTAGCGCTTAATTACTTGGAGTGCATAGAGTAGCGCTTAATTACTTGGAGTGCATAGGGTAGCACTTACTTGGAGTGCGTAGGGTAGTGCCTATTTGGAGTGAATAGGGTAGCGCTTTTCATATCTAGAGTGCTTAGGAAAGTGCCAATTTGGAGTTCACTGGGTAGCGTTTTTTAGAGTGCATAGGAAAGTGCCTATTTGGAGTTCATTGGGTAGCGTTTTTTGGACTGCATAGGAAAGTGCCTATTTGAGTTCATAGGGTAGAGTTTTTTGGACTGCATGGGAAAGTGCCTATTTGGAGTTCATTGGGTAGCGCTTTTCATATCTAGAGTGCATAGTAAAGTGTCTATTTGGAGTTCACTGGGTAGCGTTTTTTTGAGTGCATAGGAAAGTGCCTATTTTGAGTTCATTGGGTAGTGTTTTTTGGACTGCATAGGAAAATGCCTATTTGAGTTCATAGGGTAGCGTTTTTTGGACTGCATAGGAAAGTGCCTATTTGGATTTCATAGGGTGGCATTTTTTGGACTGCATAGGAAAGTGCCTATTTGGAGTTCATAGGGTAGCGTTTTTTGGAGTGCATAGTAAAGTGCCGATTTGGAGTTCATAGGGTAGCGTTTTTTGGACTGCATGGGAAAGTGCCTATTTGGAGTTCATAGGGTAGCGTTTTTTGGAGTACATAGGAAAGTGCCTATTTGGAGTTCATTGGGTAGCGTTTATTGGAGTGCATAGGAAAGTGCCTATTTTGAGTTCATTGGGTAGCGTTTTTTGGACTGCATAGGAAAAGGCCTATTTGGAATTCATAGGGTAGCGTTTTTTGGACTGCATAGGAAAGTGCCTATTTGGATTTCATAGGGTAGCATTTTTTGGACTGCATAGGAAAGTGCCTATTTGGAATTCATAGGGTAGCGTTTTTTGGAGTGCATAGTAAAGTGCCGATTTGGAGTTCATAGGGTAGCGTTTTTTGGACTGCATAGGAAAGTGCCTATTTTGAGTTCATTGGGTAGCGTTTTTTGGACTGCATAGGAAAATGCCTATTTGGAATTCATAGGGTAGCGTTTTTTGGAGTACATAGGAAAGTGCCTATTTGGAGTTCATTGGGTAGCGTTTATTGGAGTGCATAGGAAAGTGCCTATTTTGAGTTCATTGGGTAGCGTTTTTTGGACTGCATAGAAAAATGCCTATTTGGAAGTCATAGGGTAGCGTTTTTTGGACTGCATAGGAAAGTGCCTATTTGGAGTTCATAGGGTAGCGTATTTGGACTGCATAGGAAAATGCCTATTTGGAGTTCATAGGGTAGCGTATTTGGACTGCATAGGAAAGTGCCTATTTGGAGTTCATATTCTTATCCTTAACCTTACCTTTGCCCTTACCCTGACCCTTTCCCTTATCCTTGTCCCTGCCCTAAACTTTTTCCTAACCAGACCATTATCTTACCCTAAACTCACCCTACCAATACAATGAGTCATTTATATTTTGTGTGCTGCAGTCGACAGAGTTGCTAGAAGTTTTCCAGAAAGCAGGGATGGCCGAAGAAGGGAAAAGAGTAAGATAATTTGATTAATCGCAGTTGCAATTGTTTCAGATGTAAATGTTTTTAACAGCAATCTTAACGAACTTGAAGATTCTTGTGCTATTGTGTTGGTAAGTTAATTCTGTTATTGTAAATGAGGTTTTGAAGGCCCTTTGGGGAATATTTCATGTAAACATTAAAAGGTATCAATTATAGCTTTATCGTAGCCTAAAACCTTAAGCGTATGCACAATTGTTATCGTAATCACAATTTTTCCCACTGGCAGTCAACCTACGAGTTCTTCAACTATGAACTAAATTAATATTGTGGAGGTACCGTTTATTTAACGTCGATACTTCCTTCTGCTCTTTGAGAGTACAGTTGTCAATGGAAGCTGACAGGGCGCCTTTACCCTCATCCCACCTTTTTGTGGGTATTCAAAGTTACAGCTACACTGTTCAGAAGAAAGTGGGTAAAGACTTGCAGTCACCAGGAATCGAACTGGGGTCCCTAGTACTGAAGGCTGCGCATTAACCGGCTAGGCTACGCCATTTCCTTGATAACATAAATTTCATTCACGCATTTTATTCTTCTTAAATTGTTAGTACTTGTCATTACATTGTTACAACACCATAGACTACGTTAGGAGACTTCTGTAGCCCAAAGTGTAACCCCCGTAAGTACGAGGAGAGTACCTTGGGATAGAAAAAATTATCCTTCTATAGTACCTCTGGTTAACTAAATAACTTAAATAAAAGCTTGCTCAGTTTTTTGGTGGCAAATCATCACAGTTGCTTATCTAACTTCTTCAAATGCTTGACCACGACCAGCTGCAAACTTAAATAAGGATGAAGCTAGCTTTGAAATACAGAATTAAAACTACGCTTGTTTGTTATACAGCTTGCAGAAGAAACTATCCAAAAGTTGACTAAAGAATTTGAAGAAAAGGTAAGCGCATAATTATTAGTAATATGAACGTTTTCCGCTACTAACTATCAATGACCGAATCTTGCAATTGCATCGCTAAACAGTTTTACTGAGAGATTTGACGAAGACATTTGACGAAGTGTTATTTTTCTTTAATGAAACATTGTTAAGCTTGGTTTCTTTTTGAGTTCTTCGAAGGTTTGCATAAGTCTGTAAACACGGTAGATTACAAATGTCTTCTGAGCAATCAGTTTGTTAAGCTGCTTGTCAGAATTGCCAAGTTTCTTTTCACTTAATAGGATGTTGAGCTGACCACAAAGTTGCAGGCTGCAGTAGTAGCTACTGAAAGTGCCGAAGAAGAAAAGAAGGTGAGAATGATTTTCCTTAGTTTATTTTGCGGTTGCTATGATTTACGGTTGCGGTTGTCGCATGATTCATGATGCTGGTGTGAAAGCATGGATTATGATGATGATATAGATGACAAAATGGCTTTGAAGGTTGGCCATATAGCAGACTTAAATCTATTAAAGACATAATTATTACTGTGTCAGTCACGTGTTTCTTTTTACGTGTTCACAGGGCCAATTAGAGGTTGCTACCCTAAAAATGTTTCTTCTCATTATAAGTCGGGTAACTTTAAATTCCAACGATTGTATGAAAATGCGGAACTTAATTGATTATGAAATTCTCCTCAGAAACGTGAGAGCAAGATCTTTGAGCTAGAGCATGTTATGGATGAACAGGTAAGTAAGCACATGACAATGTTGTTAATGTTGCTATCATGTATCAATTGCTTCCTTTTTTATGATATATAATTGAAGTTTACACAGGTTTTAGATTAGATATTTGAAGGGCGTTCTTGTTCATGTTCCTGATACGATGTTACCAGTGGCAGGAGTGGTTCCTCTTACAGTTTTTAATAACTCACCCCTATTTTAAATTCTTCCCTATATTGTAATTTCATGGGAAGAACAAAACGTTAATTCAGTTTTTTCTTCAGGTTGTTGCCCTTAACACCGAGCTGACTGATGTGAAGAAAAGTAAGGACGATTTAGAACAAGCGAAAAAAACGGCTGAAGATACAGTAGAGAACGAGAGGAAAATACATTCTGAAAAGGTAAAGAAATAAAATATGTTTTTTTCCCGCTTGGAGGTCAGTATGGTGAAAAAGTAAGAACAAAGCTTGGGAAACGTTCCAAGTGGTGTCGATTCGAGGGTCGTTTTTAAATCCAACGTCACAGTTCTTCAAAAGACTGACCAAATCGCAAAACATTTCATTATATCCCCTCTCCCACAAATCTTTATTTATATAAGTTGACCGTTTCCGCTTAAAATTCATGAAAAAATTGTACTTTCCTGGCACCTCTGCTATTGCAAGTAATTCTTTTGGGAGCTATGATCTTCGAGATGCCCGATACTCCTGACCCATCTCACACACAAACTGGTCGGACAGTTAATTGACTCCTCCATGACAAACAACTGGTTGATGAAAAGCTCCCGTTACACATGGGTTGCGACGATGGGCAGATATAAGAGAAGCTGGACTGCACCGAGAACCAATCAGCTTGTAGAATTCGTTTCTGTAATCGATCTATTGAAAAAAAAGCTTTTCAAGTTATTTTATATGCGTTTCCCTTAATATTTTGTAAAACTGTAATGGATTTTGGATGTTTATGTTGGAGGGACCGTTAAGGTACCGTACTAAACATTTTAGAACCAGACGCGACTAAGGATGTGTTAATAAATTCTCCCAACTATGATCTATACTGTAACCAGTCAGGAGAATTTGGCTTTTCATTAGTAGTGGTTTGCTTTGTTTGATTGTTTCCTAGTTTTTCAATACTAGATGACATACTTTGTTTGAGTTACATTAGAAGAAATTAGATGTTGATCAACTGGATGGTTGTTTCTAAGTACTGAACACCGGCCATGTACTCAATACCACATCAATATATACTTTAATATAACTGTTTTTAACGACTACTAAATTTAGCGATTTTGTGTGAGAAAGAATTAGCGACAACTAGTTTTAGCGATTTGAAGGATTTTCAGATGAAATTACATATTTAGGAACACAACAAAGTGTAGATGATGTAGAAGTCGTGGAAAAAACGACAATAAAGCTTAACATTCATCTTAAAATAAATTTCCGTGCATTTTTAAATTATTTCTTTAGTACGCGGAGGGAGGGGAGATAGGCAATTTTAGCAATTTTGTCTGAGAAACAACTAATTTTGATAGCGATTTTAAGGATTTTTATTGAACATTTGTTGGATGAAATTACATATTCAGGAACAAAACAAAGTGTAGATGATTTAGAAGTTGTGGAACTTAGTGACAATCAAGCTTAACATTCATTAAATTTTGAAATGGATTTCAGTACATTTTTAAAGTGTTTGTTATTCGGAGGGCGGATAGGGGATAGAATCTTAACTTTAGCGCTAACTCTTTTTAGCGATTACCAAATATTAGCGAGTTTTTCAAAATTAGTAGCGTTAGTAGCCACTTAAAATAGTAACATTAAGGTCCCTCTCATCGTTTCTTCCAAATTTTTACTCATCATAGCTTGTATTTATGTACTTCGTATCGCCCTTTTCACCCATATAGGTGGAAAGGTTTATCTCTTGTCATCTATTTTGTTTTTTACCACAGGTTTCTGCACTTGAATCAGAAATTAGTGGAATTTCTAAAGCAAAAGAAGAAGTCGATGAAGCCAAAGCGGCTGTTGAAGAAACTCTGCAGAAGGAGAGGAAAGAATTTGAAGACAAGGTGAGTTGTATAAACTTGTGTGAAAGATTTAAATCTTGTTTGGTCTTTTGCGTTACTCGGGAATGTGGTTTAAATGGAACAATGATAAATTCCAAACAGGAATTGATAATTGCCTCGAGGAAGACGCGCTAGTTGTGGTGTTTATAAAGAAACCAGGCAAGATATGATTAGAATCAGGGGCAGAGATCAGGGGTTAGGGTTAGGGGTGAGGACCAGGGCAACTATCATTGGCTTGGGTCAGGGTTGAGTTGAGAATTAGGGGTGAACATCAGGTGCAAGGATAAGGGTAAGGATCATGGACGAAAATCAGGGGGGTGAGGGTCAAGAGTGAGGATTAGGGACGAGAATCAGTAAATGAGTACATTGCTGTCGCAGGCTCGTTTTCATTCGGTAAACCCTGTCAGGGTTAAGTAAGTAGGGGGAGGGGATTACTGGCGTTTTCGACGAGTTTCTGTGCTTATTTGACCAACAATGATTTCCTTTTGTATCGGGCACTTGAGTTCAAGCAATAGTACATGCGATGTATAATTATAAATGGTGTTTCTGCACTTAGATTGCATCTTTGAGTGTTCAAATGGAAGAACTCAGTAAAAGTAAGGACGAGGTCGATGCCAGTAAGAAAAGTGCTGAAGAAACTGCTGAGAGAAACAAGAAGGACTTTGAAGACCAGGTGCAGTACATTTCCAGCAATCGACTAGCATCTGCTTTCTTCTTTAACCAATTAGAAAATCCATTAAGCTTTTTCAGGAAAAAATACACTTTCGATTTTTATACATATTATAAATCAGTTCTGACCCATCTTGTTCTTACTAAATGGCAGTTAAACATATCTATAGGTCCGTAGGTTTCATGGCAGCTACCTTGCCGCTATCTTTGTAATTTTTTATGCACTAAACATCTTCTTGTGAAATCGTAAATAGATTGACTGTTGTTAAATGTGGAAGCTGATTAGTCATTTCAGACAATGGTTTCTTTGTTTACCATTTCCAAGACTCGAAGGTGCTTAAATCCTGCATAGCGCTATGACGTCATGGACTGCCTAAGAAACCAGACAAGGTTTTTAATTAGACTAACATTACTAAAATAAATGTTATGTGACTTTGCGCAATGCTTAATTTTCCAAACCCTGATTGACATTTTCAATGTTTTGGTACTCGGTCGTGCCTTATTCAAAATTTCTGTTTTCTATTTTAGATCGAAGCTCTGGGTGCTGAACTTGCTAACTTAAGGAAAAGCTTTCAAGAAGTGACGGAAGCAAACAAAACTGCTGAAGAAACGATAGAACGAGAAAGAAGCCTGCACAGTGAAAAGGTGGGTTGCTTGTTGTTAACAAGATATAAGTTTGGGGGGATTATTTTTCAAGATTCGTTTTATTTTTTATGGCTTGACAAATAAAACAGCTCTCTTAATCATGCATACCATTGTGCACTTTTGTAACAGATTAGTTGCAGGCCGTTAAAGTGGTAGAGAATCTGGGACCATGCTTACTCGGTGAAGCTTAAATATCATGTAAACACTGGTTTACTGTCTTTGCCATGTGAGCAGGCTTTTAAATTGGTCGAGAATCTGGTAACATGCTTTCTCAGTGAAGCTTAAATATCATGTAAACACTTGTTAACTGTCTTCGCCGTGCGAGCAAGCTGTTGAATTGGTGGAGAATCTGGTACCATGCTTACTCAGTGAAGCTTAAATATCATGTAAACACCGGTTAACCATCTTTGCCTTGTGAGCAAGCCTTCTCAGTGAAGTTTAATTGAGTGTCACTTATTGTCACAATTGCTAGGACAACAGAGACGGCAACATAACTTTTGCTCTTTTCTTTCCTGCTCATTTTTGCCCCCAACGCATAGAGTCTTGCAAACAGAAAAATTTTTTTTTTCAACTCTGAAAGGCAATGATGGTTTAACAAGTTTGTCTTGTCCCAAAAATGAGCTTTTCGCATATTGTTTGTTATTTAAAACGAAAACCGCGGGCTGGCGGCTAGCACAGTGAATTCATTTCCAACGGCAGTTTAATGCATTCACTGTTAACTTTTTTATGTTCGTTATGTCCCAGTTGCTAAAGGCCTCAAATATTTTCAAGTTGAGGGCACCCAATGTTCTCGCAACTTTCTCTATTACTGGAGCCTTGCCGACACTGATAGCAGCAAAGGTTTTGGCCTGTTTTCATGGATTTTTTTGCTTATAGCACCGATAAGTCTTCTCAAACACTTCCTGGTTGTTGATGGTCTGGATAATATAGAATACTTCTAATTCTATAAAAATTAAGAGTTTGAACTGGAAGAAATGTATAAGAAAAACCTAATGCCCCACACACCAAGACATGAATGAACTTACCAATCTTTGACGAAGTTACATCCGTCATTTTTACTACCACTCTAATAACATATTACAAATTATGAAATCCAAACACTTTTTTAGTTTTTTTGGAAACGTGAATTGTGTTTTTCAAGATCACTTCGATCAAACACGATCATCTTTTGATATTGTAACATAAACATGTGACAATTATGTTTTTTTAAAGATTGCAGAACAAGAAAAAATCAAAAAAGAAGATGAAGACAGAGAAAGGCAAAACTTTATTGGTAAGGCTTTCTTTTCCCTATGAGTTTAATTTGTATCAAACTCTTTTTAGTCTCGTTAGTTTGATAAAGGTAATTACTTACTGTAAATGCTCTAATAAGCTCCGCCCTCTCTTATCAGCTCCCTCTCTAATAAGCCCCCCATCTAGATCTTCAGGTTTAAACAAACCCCCCTCTCTAATAAGCCCCCCGTCCAGAGCTTCAAACTTCTGATAATCCCCCCTCTCTAACAAGCACCCCCCAT
>JAOBRD020606789.1:0-15710 GCA_027575215.2 Hydrozoanthus sils
TTCATTCACTACCTATACAAGGCCTTGATTTTCTAAGATTTTTTAGATGCTCAGACGAAGGGCTAACGCTCGAAACGCCAGCTTTTCTCATCATCTCACGGCGACGATAATTTATTTGTCATATAATACTTCAAGTTTATACTACTCGCCGTTGCATTCAATAGTTTTTTTAAAAACTATATACCATAAATGTGTAAACAGTTTCTTTCTTTTAGCTTTTTTATATGTAACTTATAGTTGCTGTTTATCATTTTGTAACTCGTTATTTTGATAAGGTCCTGTTAAAAATTAATGTACGTCAAAATATTTCCTCAATAAAGGTTGTCCTTATTATTTATAACAGATAGTTTGTAGTGCATATCTTCCTCGCTTTGCAGAGCCATTGTTTCAACGGTTATTCCTTCTTCGGATCAAATTGCTGTGGCTGGAAACATCAGAAACCAATATAGGTTTTAGTTCGGCGACGCACCGCACATTTTTTTCAAATGGTCTCCAAGTGTGTTGTTTCTAATTGATTTCGGCTTTAACATTTTCATAAAGTACTTTAGCCGGTTCCTACCTGATAGTTGAGTTACAGCACGAAATTTTACATTGAAGCCTTTGAATGTTATGTCTCAATCCGAAACAAACTTCACGTACATTTTCCGACCAGAATAGGTTGCTTTGATATTGTGCTGTAGCCGTAGTAGTTGCCTATCAAAGGAGCGTTGCGGTTGGACCCACTACGAATTTCCACTAAATCCTCACCGCACATCCCTGGCATCCCTTCCGTATGAAAACTGTCGAACTTAAGCCGAACACGATGTCCTTCTAGTACGGTAACTGTCCAAGCACAATTTGCCTTGTTTCCATAGTTACCAGAGTTTCTAGAGTTTTAGTCATCTTCTAAGTTTATTGTTTACCGTTTAAAGCTGAATTCTAGGAAAGTGTTTTAGTATAAAGCTCGAGATTAAGAAACAAGTTGAAAGGCAGTTAGAAGGGATCATTTACGATTTTAATGCATCTCATGATCAAAATAAGTAAAAAGTTACATTACAATAAGAACTAGGTTAAGAACTATTGCGATGAAACTTGAAAACAGCATTTTTTTTTCATTTTAAGTTAAGACAAGAAAAATAGAATAGTTTATAGTAACTATTAATAGAGAATAATCAACAAGCTTGTGGTTGATAGGCTTCAGTTGTTTTTTTAAAACAACCCAAACAGTATGTGCGCTGTGATTGGTTTATTTGAGAAATAAAACGCATTTTCCGTGTCTTTGGCCTCTGACGTAAACGCGAGGGGGATAAGTTTGGAGAATTGATAAAATATTTAACGTCTTGAGCGTTTATGTCACTGGCCAAAGACACGGAAAATGCGCTTTATTGCTTTTATGAAAAAACAAACAAACAAACATATATCTACAATAAAAGGGGCGCGAAATTTTAATGTCAACATTCAAACTCTCCTTAAATACACGTTATACGTCATCTGAAACTGTGAAAACGAAGGGTGAAGCTTGAATATGAACTGTTGCGAATCGAGGAAAAATTAACACTCAACTTTATTAGAAAGTTTGCCATTAGAAAAGACTAACAGTCACCTCCGTTTCTAGAGAAATTACAAAACAAATCTTATTTGCTGTAGCTTAGGCAATTTTTTCTTACAGGGTTTCAAGTAGAGACCGGAAAAAATAACTAGTGAAATCGTCTTGGGACAATTTTGAAATGATCTTGTGTGTTCGGGTTAGGGAGTAAAAAAAATTCATTTGGACATTTTGGATAGTACATCCCAAGAACATGCCGTCGAGCTTTACGCTATCTGTAACGATAGAACTTCATGTTCCCTGGATCTGGATTGGGACAGTATCACGGCTGCATGCTTGATGGAATTTGATAAATGAATGTGGTTGCAGAAACTGCTCAAAGAGCCATTGAAATCAAGCATATGCTCAATCAATCAATCAATTAATCAAATTTTTTTGAATAACCATCAAGGAGATTACAGAAAGTAGCTAAAAAAATTTTGTGTAAAACAGTAGCATATCCATACGGTACATGCACATAAATATTCTATTTCAATATCAGAACAGCTAAATGACAGAAATGATTCAATCCCCTTGTAACATCTATCTTCCCACAAGCATGGAAAATGGCTGAAGTAATCCCATTAGTTAAAAAAGGCGACCACGAAATTTCATCCAACAATCGCACGCTCTCTCTTCTACCCGTTGCCTGGAGAATATGTGAAAAGGTAGTCTTCGAACAATTTTGTCCCCAACTTACAGAAAGCAACCACCTTTCTATCAGAGAGATCACAATGCGTCCGAATCGGTAGAACACTTTCCTCCCCAAAATGCATCGCTCTTGGCGTACCGCAAGGTGCAATTCTATCCCCTATACTTGCTGTTCAGCATCTACCTGAAAGACTTACCTAACTCTCTGAATCACAGCAATTTCGAATCATATGTCGATGACTCGAATATCTCCATGTCTTTCCCTGTAAATAACTCTGAAAAAGCAAAAGTGCAACTCTAGCAAGACCTCCATCAAACCGCCAAGTGGTGCCTCCCGAATAAATTGCTGATCAAGACAAGGCAAAGTACCTCATTATCGGCACGCAGCAAATGCTAAAAAAACATACGAAAATCACTTTGTTTAGATAAACCGTATCAAGTCTTCATTCGATAAAGAAACACTCTCTCTTCTAATACTCATTATCCTCATTATCGGCACGCAGCAAATGCTAAAAAAACATACGAAAATCACTTTGTTTAGATAAACCGTATCAAGTCTTCATTCGATAAAGAAACACTCTCTCTTCTAATACTGGCTGTGGTATTAAACAAATTGTTTAATTATTCAACGGTGTGGTTAAACACAGCTTAGAATAATATCAAGAAACTTCAAGCAGTTCAAAACTTCGCCTGTAGAATTATCACTCACACCTGTAAGTTCGACCACATACCTCCTGCACTTCAAAACCTTTACTGGCTCCCAATCAACCAGCATCAAAAATTTAAAGTTGGCATCCTTATTGTTTAAATGCTTAAACAATATGGCACCTAGGTACCTAATTTTTGTAAGACATCGGACATCCACGAACGGCAAACCCGTCAAAGAGACAGTTTACAGATTCTATTATATAAATCCGCGGCAGGACAGCGCTCATTTAGTTATAGAACTCTGAATTATTGGAACAATCTTGACTCTAACATAAAAAATGCAAAATCCTTTAAATCAAAACTAAAAAAAAATGTATAACAGGCATCTTAGATTGATCGGTTGACATTTTAGAGTACATTTCAAATCATTTTATCATTTTTGTTTGAAATTAATTAATTATGGATCTATTGGTTTTACTGATGTAAATATTTTATGAAAAACCTGGTGTGGGAGAACTCTATCAAAGTTTTAAATATTAAAAAAATACTTAGTATTTCTGCACGGTCTATAGAAGCTGACCCACCAATACCGTCATCTAAAAATAAGACAATTTTATAGCCTTTACCTAGCCAATACTTTATCAATTGCCTCATAACCTTAGTGAAAATAAAAGGAGCTAAAGTCAAACCAAACGGTAAAAATTGGAACTTGAAAAATTTCATTACTCCACTCGCAGAAGGCCATTTATATGCCAGGAATTGAGTATTTTCTTCAATGATGTCTATGTGGTGATATGCAGACTTCAAATCGAAAGAAAACACAAAAGATCCAGTTAAAAATACTTATAGAACCGATGAGAGGTTCTTCTATTTCACAGATTGCTTCATTACCATAGAATTTAGGTGAGATAAATCTAAAATCAGTCTTAGTTTTCCGCGCGATTGAACAGCAACGTGTAGCGGGTTACAATAGAGGGGCGGATCAAACACTTCTTCAATGCAACATCGTCCTAAAAGATCACTAGCTGCTTCGCTTACAAAAATACTATTGTTCAATGCTAAGGATCTCTTTTCAATATAATGCAGAGTAGGTATTTAATTAAAGATGATCTTGTAACCTTTATTATAAAGTTCCAATGGAACGCCAAAAAAAAGTATTTTTTCCTAGCGAACCTTGCTTAAAACATTCTATAGAACAACATTGTTTATGTTTATACGGTTGCTTTAGATTGGGTGTGGCTTGAAATTGGTCTATTTTTGGGACAATAAAAGGCCCAATGACCTCGGCCTCTACATTTGAAACAAAGTCCGGTGTGTCTTCCAACATGAAAAAGTCTCGTGGAGTTTTCAGGACGAAAATAAGGTGAATTGGAAAAACCAGAGTATGAATTTGTATTGAAATGGTCTGCTGGCGAAACTGACATATGGTTCTTTTTGAAGGGGCTTTCTCTTTTTCTTTAGCGCGTGTTTTTACTTTGCTCTTTTCTCCGCTTTTTTATTACCTTCGCGTCTGTTTCAATATCTGTGAGCTCGTCGTCAATAAATTCATTGACTGTGGACCAGCCAAAGTCGGATTTATCGGCAAACTTAGTTTCTTTTGTCTACAATTCAAAAGTTTCATACCTTCACGAAGCTCTTCTTTTACTTTGGCAACATTGCCCCTATTTAAAGGTTTTAGAGCCTTTGCAGAGGTCCTCTGCACCTTCTCGTTAAACTTGTACTGTTGTTCATTGCCCTTATTGTTTAACACTTGTGATTTGACTGAGGTACTCTCAGCAGACTTCAAGAAAAGCTCTGCTTGCTGGGACAACAGAGTAGATTTTAAATCACTTAACTGCGAGTTAACTGCTTGAAGAATTGTGCTCTTCTGAGCACCTAATAAAGATTGTAAATTGATTGAACTTGCTGCATCTTCAGCTATCTTCCAAATGGAAAATAAGTGGCTCCAAGAGAGAGCATCAAGAGATTGAATCTAATCATCAGCCCCCTTTACTTTAATAAAACCCTTGACATTTTTTCGGTTATTAAATTCATATTCTGTGAAACGCAGCAAGCCGATATATGCCGGGACGATAATAAGCTTACATTTACATGCAAGAATTTCATCCCCCCTATGCCGAGACAAGTTCAACGTAGATTATTTTTCGTGACACCGCCCGGTTCTATGAGCTCGGGGACCAAACAGAATCAATTAGCAATTGTTTGTTGCTTGCTCTTGCTGCTTGTACGGTGGGATTTCTGCGTCGATATTTCCATTCAAGCACGTTGTTAGTCATCTAGATCTCGGTCTCCTTCATTTGCGACTTCATGACGTGCTGGCTCTGTCTCCAAAACCCTAACTTTTTTTGTCCGACCATTGTTTTGCCGAGTGGGATCTGGCCATTCCATCCCGAGCAGCTACAATAAAAAAATTTGAGCTATCGAAAATGGAAAGATCTTGATTTAGGTACCTTCAAAGAAGATATCACTCAGTCTATCTATCACACTGACTCTTACTTCATAGTCCTGAGCCGACAGTCTCAATTGAAATTGGTTATACGTTGATCCAATTACTTATTGAATTCTTTCAATAAACACGATAGTTTTCACTACTTTAAACTTTTATTCCTTATTGTCCACTAGTAACCCATGCTTCCCCTCTTAACGTCCAATGGAAGTGCCAAATTAATTTTAGGACGCCCCCTAAGATTCCATGCAATACATAGTAACTCTAGCAAAGTAAACTTGCCTCTAATATTCTGTTTCTGCATTCAATCTTTGTCTACCGAGAAAACTCAGCTCAAGATTCCATGCAATACACAGTTACTCTAGGTGAAGCAAATTTGGCATTAAGATTCTGATTTTATAACTCAACCTTCGAGTTTCTATGAAGCTAACAGTCATTCTACCAATATTAACTTAGCTTAATCAAGTAACTGCCAACATTAACTTTGCTTAATCAGCAGTCACTCTCCAACATTACAGTAATCAGTTAAGCGTACGCGAACGCCTATTTTGCGACATTGAATCCAAGATGGGACAATGGGCATTTCAGTTTGCATTGCGAGATCGCATCAAATCGGTTGCAATAAAACATCGAGCTTCCAAAATCGATCGTGTGAAAGTTAAACGTGTACTAGCGGTCTCATCCTGATTGCGATCAAGGCCCAGTGTATTTTATAGAATCGCATAGCTCATCATATAACGCGCGTGTTGATTGGTTAACCAAGTGATTTATTTTTCCTTCGGCTTTCGCCCAATCCTGAGGTCCCCGGTTCGATTCCCGGTCTGGTCGAGGGTTGAATATTTGGGTGACCTTCTTTCCCGCTAAAGGCCACGCAGCTTTCCATCCCTCCGGAGTCGGTAAAATGAGTACCAGCATACATGAATCGCTTTGAAGCGGCTGCCTGAGGCGCCTAGATACGCTTCCAGTCCGCTGGGGGGTAAACTGATCATTGTAAAGCGCCTTTGAGCATGTACATGGAAAGGGCGCTATATAAATGCACCACTTTGCCTTTTAACTACAGTGGGTATTTTTTGTGAAATTCCCACAGTTTTGCTAAAAGCAGTCTCCTAATTGGATGACAAAGGAGTGCGCATTTCGTGACAACTGTCTTTTATGCAAACACCAAATGAAAGCGTCATTTCGACTAAAAAAAAGGTCATGAATAACAAATTCTAAATTTACTACTGAAAACAAATAATTTCTAAACTTCGAGCTCAAAATTCCGTTTTTAAAGCGACCAAAAATCGCTAGCTTTAGGCTTAGCGAGCACTTGCCGTCGATGACTCGTACTTGATCAAGTAAGCAAGACAGTTGTTAGAAATTTGTTACAACAAATTCACTTAATGTAACAGAAAGGATAACTTGAAATAACTTAGCGAGTTAACAGTACATGACAACGCTGATTTGATTGCGAGTTACAACCACAACCCACAGGAAAAGCAGCGAAGAATGTCAAACAAGTAAACCGGATTCAGAAAGTCAACAGAGAGCCGGCACAACAACAAGCAACAATGCCGCACTGAACCAATTTCAGTTTAGTTGTACTTTTTCCCACAAACGAGCGTTGCAGGTCCGCCATAAGACCAGAACAGCGTTTTCTCTAGTTAATTTCTTGACAGGTGCTTTGGGAGGTTTGTTTAGTGGTGCAACTTTTAAAAACTCTTCAGTAAAATCTGTCACCATTCATCATTACCACGTGTAAACATAACTACGTGCAAAGGATTTATTTTTTCCTTCGGCTTTCGCTTTGTTGTTCTAAAAAGTGAGCAAACCAGATTTCAGTTTTAAATTGTCCTTGGTTTGAAATCCTAATAATAATTCCTTTTTCAAAAACAATATTCAATACTTACTTATTTGGAGTTTATGACTTTTTGCTGACGTTTGTTTGTTCCTTAAAGATTGTCGTGTCCCTTCGTGTCTATCAGAGGTCAGATTCATCGTCTTGTAACTCACAACTTATTAATCCTCGTCAAACAGCTGAGTTGTTGTCAAATAAAGAATCCATTTTAACCTTAAATTTTTCTATTTTCCTGTAAGAGTACATTTCAATGAGAAGTGAAATTGATCTCACCAAATGCCTTGTCATGACTGTGAACGCTGCACTACACTGATTGGCTGATGAAAAAGACATTCGAGCATAGAATTGGCTTCCCTAAAGTGTACTTGACATTGTTTTACATTCTGACCACCAAATTATTCGAAGAAATAAACTGCTATGCGATTCAAGGAAAATCCATTGCCTGACTCGTGAATATCACACTAAATTTCACTTGAAGAATCGATATCGGTTCTTCGCGTGAAATTTGGCGTGAAATTCCCTCATCAGGTAATGGATTTACCTATAATATTCCGCGAGTACCCAGCGTATTCAGTGGTTCTTCGTGTGTACTAGAACACCTGTAGTATCACACGATATCCCAACCGTGATACTCCATGAATACGCAGCGTAACGTGATACCCCATGGTGTTCCATGGGCATCACGTCTCACGGATTTAGGCTTTCTCAAAGTTCGCTTTTTTGCTCAGGAAAAAACTCAGTTCGTTCATGTGGAAGTGCTTTGTTTAGACTGGCTTGATGATAATACTATAACGTGACGAACATAAAGGTAAAGTTTTCTCTGGAAAATATTTCTTAAATAACTACAGTGAAAACCATGTTCGCTTAAGAATATTGGGAATTCAAAGATGACAAGCGGTTGTTTTTCGAAAACGGAAAACAGAAATGTTCAGATCGATACCGTATAATCAAATGAAACGTTTTTGTTAAACCACTTTGTTGCATTTGAGTTAATTCTTTAACGCTTGCTCAGTTTTAAGAATTCAGCAGTCAAGTAGAATGTTTTGAAGAAGTGATAATCTACCGCATAACCTTTCGAGTATATTTACGGACTTTGCTGAAAATAAAAGCTTTTGAAGACCTTCTAGTGCCACTTAGAGCATATAGCTAAATAACAAACATTTAGACATGCTCTGAAAAGGACGATACAAGTATTATCTCAGGCCTACCATCATACTGCAGCATTTTTTTCCAATCACAGGACCTTCTTTGTAAAAACACAGATGTATAACATTGTTTTGTGCCCCGACGTAAATGTGTCAAGGAGAAGTTTTTTTCATATTATCAACGAAACATTGCAGAAGAAGAAATTTTTTTCATTCTAGCGATGAAACAAAGTTCTCCACTAAAAAAAAAGAAAAAATAATTCCTTGACCAAAAAGCTTCTAAGGACAGTGGCAATAAAAACATGCACATAAGTAGGTTTCTACTGAGGTTTTAGTAGTTTCGAGTACAGAACAAACTTGTTATTTTGGGGTCGATGTGTCTATATATTAGAGCATCTGTACTAATGGATTTCATTAACTATACTACCAAGCTGTTTAACTGACCTTTGTAGAAACAAACTACGTGATTGTTGTATCCCACCGGAGAAAGTAACCCTTGTAATTACATGACGGCACATAGTAACCAGGTTTTTGACTTTTCAGTAAATTTAAGTTTAAAGAGATTCTCGGCTGTACAGCATTCTTGACCTGAAGTAAAGCTTTTGTTGTTAAATGGTTGTCCACAATGCTATGCGTACTACTAACGCCAAGCAATTCATTTTGATCATTCCCACGGTTTGAATTTCCCGGCCGCCGCCCTTTTGAAATGTAACGTGTTACGGGTTGCAGTGCCAGTCATAACTCCCAATAAATACACTAGCAATGAACGGAATGGGATCTGGCACTATATGCACAGAATTATCAGTTTTCATTTGCTAATATGGACATAGACTTCACAAATATAATGCTTTTCAAAGATATTTCGAAAATGTCTTGTTGGAGAAGGTCTAAAGCAGACTAGAATTCCAAGCATCTTAGCTTCTAAGCGATTCTTGACAATTACATATACCGATTCTTAACACAGAATCTTTGTGAGAATGTTGAGTGAAGAACAGTTATATTGTTATATAGGTAGTTTAAAGAGTTTAATTAGGATGGAGTCAAAAATCGCTAAGGGAAGATACGTGTTTTCTTGGGGGGGAGGTCTAGGGAATTTTGGTATTTTTTCCAAAAAAAAGTGTTGGCCCTCCCCTGCGTTTTAATAAAAAAAATCCTGACCCCCCATTTTTAGGTGATTGACAAAAGTCCGACCCTCCCTCACTACTACATGATGTTTTTCATGCCGCCATGGAAAACTCAGAATATATATTTCATTGTGAATGCAAACTATTTGAATATAATTTGATATGTATCTCGATATTGAATGTGTGCGAGCTGAAAACGAAAATGTGAACAATCAATGTAGGGTATTTACATTTTCTAGCTAAATTTTGAGTATGGAAGTGTAAAAAAAGTTAATCTGAAAGAAAAATTGAAAGTAATATCACAAAAATCTTCATTCACAAATTACTGTGAAAAGGTCACACACCCTCCCCTTGAATAGCTTTACAAGAGAACTATGACCCTTCCCTTTTGATGCTCTCTTTCACTGATGACCCTCCCCTCTGAGGCCCCATCCCTCCCCCCCAAAAAAACGTACCTTCCCTAACAGAAATGCGTGTTAAACGGAGCTTTTCTATTTTTTTGATGCAGCAAGAAGCAAAAATCAAATGCAGCGGAGATTTTATTCAAAGACTGTACCATGGTTGTAAAAGACAACTAATGCAGCGCGCGCGATTGAGTGTCTTACAAAATATATGAAGCTGCGTAGCCGACTATATTATCAATGACCTTCCCAAAACAATGTCATTAATAATATAGTTTAAAAACAATAAAAATGAAAAAGTTTTGTCCAAGAAACAGTTTTTTCATTCATTTTAAGAATTCTATCATAATTTTAGTGTATTAAAAGGGAATCCCTACCGATTTTGCCGTTAATATAAAATTACTATTTAAGTATTGTCCCTCGAAGCAAAATTGTATTTTTTTAAAAGTTGCATCAATCCGTAGCATAGTAAATTCGACGATTTTTTTTAGACTCCAGTCTTTGTGTTCTCAACAACATTTTCCTGGATGTTACGGCCAGAAAACGTATCAATTCTAATCAAAACACTCGACAAAGTTAGTTGCTGGATGTAGAAAGTAGGAAGGCGATCTATTTAAAGAGAGAATCATCCCTTACAAAAGCTTACTTTTTGCGGTGAAGTTTGTTTTTTGTTTTAGAGTCCCCGATAACATGTCAAGACAATTCGTTCTAATTCTTTTATTTAATCTGCTATTTCTAACTACAGGAGCTTTTCCGATTTAACATAGCCTTAAAAGTTTGGATTCCTACTGCTTTCAACCAAAAGGACCTTTTACGGGTTCTGCGCCATTTGTCTTAGCAGCCATGCTCTCAATGTTTTCACGTTAGCGTACACGCCGTATTTACCTGAAAAGTGAAAGCAGATGGTTACAATTTTTAGTCGTATGGATAAATTCACCAAATTAGCGCTCATACTTTCCACAAGTTTTAAAGAATTCTATTTTTATTTTCCTTAAGAGTTTGTTTAATCTTAGCCGAACTAGTTAACCTGCTTTGTTTGATCAGTTCAAATTTTGTTACGATTTATATGTGTGATGGCGAATTTGATGTTGACCCTGAATAAAAGGGCAAATGAAAATAAAAGCTTTGGCACTTAGTTACTCCCTACAATATATTTCAAATAAAGAAGCAAATAAAAATGTTTTTCATTATCGTATTGAAATAACATCATGGTTTATATACTTATTGTGCCTAAGAGATCCTATGCGGGTTACCTTTGTAATGACGTTTATGTGCTTTTATCGGACATTCAATCATCACAAGTAACTTTATACAGAACTATTTCTTTAAGAAGAACAAATGTTTGTGCAGAGTGTATTAATTAAGGAAAATTCTACCTACATTAATTTATATTTGCTTTTTAAGTGTTTACATTAACGTTTCGGAACTTGATATTTTTTTAAGTGTTTCACTTGGTCTTAAACTTGCTACAAAGTCAGTCATTTAGTAAATTATGCAATAAAGGCTACTAATATTTTTGAGAAGAGTGACCGATGCCCACCTGGACGAGCACAGCCGTGGCCCCAACTAGTCACGCCTTCCAGCCACCACTTGCCATTGAACTCGCAGACCATTGGTCCTCCAGAATCACCTTGGCAGGTGTCAATTCCCCCTTGACTTAAACCTGCGCAGATCATGGAGTTATCGAGCTTTCCTCGATATGCATTTTCGCAGGTTCTTCGAGACACCACAGGCACTGAAGCCTAGATAGAACACAATACTGTATTTAGACGTTGTCAACAAAGCTATGGGTAACTATAAATGTTTTCTTTAACCCTTTTACTGTAAAGATGATGAGTTTGTAATTTTTTTCTCATTTAAACTACAACAACAATGATAATAATGCTGATAAAAGTAATACAAGGCATTTATTTATTTATATTTCATAATCCGTAAAGGTTGCAAATATACGTGTGGTGCAAGTACAAAGTAATTAAAATAGACAAACTAAAAGGTGCAGGTACAAGTACGAATGTAAAACCAACTAAATAAAAGTGAAACAAAAAATGGTCAGTGGCCAGGGCTGATTTAAAGAGATGCAACTGTTTTCTGCTTAATTAGTTCAGTAGACAGTGAATTTCATTCTTTTACTGTTCTATTAAAAAAAACTATATTTATAAGTGTTGCTTGTTTGGGTTGAAATTAGCGCGTGACAAAGGTTTTCTGTCGAATGTATCTTGGACTGAAACTGGGCTAATTGACCATCCACAATTTTGTACATCATCGTTAAACTGACGTGACATGCCCAAATATGTTTAAGAAGGATGGAAAACGAAAGGAGAATATAAGAAAATACAACAGCTTTGTTATGAGCTACGATAGAGACTGAATGGATATTAAGTAAAAGTTATACCAGTGGCGATTGGCTGCTTAGGTGCAGGGATGAAATGACTGAAAGATGATAAAAGAGAATTGTTTAACGACGAAAAAATTTGCACCGGAAAAGTAGAGAAATGCAAAGACTGTATGATGGGAAGGCGAAAAGATCATGCACAATATCTTATCAGGACTGCTACATTAACATAAGTTGACTTCTGATAATAACTGACAAATGTTGGCAGCTACTATTATTCCTTTTTAAGCAGGAAGGAGAGAGGCAAACTTGTTCGCTAATTAGCACAATAATAATAATAATAATAATAATAATAATAATAATAATAATAATGATAATATTTAAATAATAATAATAATACTTAAATAATAATAATAATAATAATGACAATATTAATAAAAATCATTATGCTCATAATAATAATACTAATAATACTACTGAGAAGAAGAAAATACAGTTTTTGAAAAAATGCTTTGCAACAGCACTGTGCGTAAAGAACCTTTGAAATTTAGTGACTTGTGATTTAGGGTGTTCCTGTTCCTACGATGCTACGAGCTTGTTTGTGTGTTCGACTCGTTGATTAAGAAACTTTTCTTTTCTTATTATAACGAAGTCAGCGTTTAATTTTGTCAATTCCCTCTACTACCGCCTTAAACCACGGGCGCTAGGATAATCAAGTAGCGTGAAACTTACAAACACTAGTAATCGTTATTTTCACTGAATTGTCATTTTATGTTCGTGGCAAATACTAGTTATAAACGCGCTAGAGAGGGTTTGCCTAGCCACTGAACGAATTTACTCTGAGATCTACCGAAACCGAAGAATTTCTAAATATATGTACGCCATTCCGCAGAATTGCCCTTTCAACCAATCAATCGCAACTGTGAACTGCGTTTTGGCGACTTGACCAAATGTAACCTCCACGACCCACACACAGATTTTGGCTCATTTGCTTGAAAATTCTCAACGGATGCGCGTACTATAAGAAAGATCCGAATTAACCACATAACAATAAGATGTTAAACCGTCTCCTAAGCAAATTTATGTGACGGCTCGTTGAGTAGCACGCATCTGTTGAGAGTTTTCAAGGAACAACTGATATAGCCAAGTGAGTCAAAACTTGTGTGTGGGTCGTGGATATCTTTCGGTAGATCTCAAAGTAAATTCGTTCAGTTTCTTGGCAAATTCTATCTAACGGTTGAACACTGAAGTATTTGCCACGAACATTAAACGTTTCGGTAAAAATAACGGAAGCTACCTATAGTATTTATCTTATACAGTAAAAGACAATTCGGACGTAATTCGGTGAAAATAACTGTTACTATTTTTTGTATGTATCACTGCCATTCTATGACTCAATAACCATATACTGATATAGTGAGCTTATTCTAGCGCCCGTGCTTAAACAATAGTCCCCCCCTCTTGGTAATCAAAGGAATCACATAATTTGTAGTCTTTATCGCTTTTTTTAGGACACACCAACGATATTCAAGTGTTGCAATTTTTTAAACACCTTATACAATCTTAGAGAAAAAAAATTATGATGATATTTTGATGATGATGATATATTTTAGATTCCCACCTGCATCAAAACATTGGAAGAACTTCCACCGGACGAGGTGTCTCCCCAGCCAGTGATGAAGCATCTCTTGCCGTTGAGCACAGAACCATCGTGTTTTCCCAAACACGCGAGGTTCACCCTGTCGTTTAGCATTGCCGGCCGGCTTAGTTTGAGAAGGGCAATATCATTAGCGTATTTCAGGGGTTTATGGTATTCTGAATGAGTTATAATCTTGGTGAGCGCAAAGTCCTGTTCGAAACCGCTTTTCTGGTACTTTTTGTGAGCACCAAGCCTGCGTGAAAACAAAAGAATTAGCTAATTCTTAGTAAATGCATTACAAAACATTGTTTCATGGTTAGTTTTCATCCAATCTAAGGTCCTAATCCGGGTTTTTGTGAAAATATGTGATAATTGGATTGAGATGAAGGATAACATTGAACGGGACAATGACATCTATAATTAGAATAGTCAGATAGAAACAAAATTTCGCCATTTTTTCTCATATTTATCTGACGTGACTTTTACCAAAAAATGCTGAATGCTTTCTTCTTTTATGTTTTACATTACAAGAAACACGCAAAGCATTTGGTCCAGCTAAATATAAACAAAGTGTAATAATAACGTAGAACTGCACAAATCACATGAACATGAGCCCCAACCTTACGCTACAATCAGTGATTTTTCTGCAAATTCTGTATAAACACACACTTGCGCACAAAGATTTAGAAGGCTAAATATTCTGATTTTAAACAACCAAAATACAGTTTATTTATCTTTTTAGAAATTACCAAAATAAGATACACGCTTTGATTGGTCAAAAAGTGTGGTTTATTATTTTTTTATAACTCACAGCTAGAAAGCGAAAACACATTAAATTCCCATTTCTGTTTCCAAAACGGCCGCCAAATAATGACGACTTTTGGGAATTTCACTCGAGAGCGAAAGAGGAAGAATCAGAAAATGTATAGCTGAGTTTAGCAACGAGATAATAAAGAAAAAACTAAAACTTGTACTTATGAAAAGACGATTTTGCAGTTTGGTGAATTTCGCTTGTGTACTGAGGAATTTATGTGCAGTTTAAATCAGCGCGGGTAGTTTCTTAATCGTGCTTAACATACGATTAAGAATTTTGCAAAAACTTACAAAAAGGGTTCAGAGAAAGAGCTCTAGTCCCGGTTGTGTTATTCTAGCAAAGCATCGTTTGTAATGTCGCTTTAAAGGTGAGACGCATATGTATACATTTATGGCCAGATTGCTTATAGAAACCAGTTCTCGACCTCCAAGTAATGAAGTTAGGGAGATGATCGCAGAACTGTCCAAAGGTCGCTATAAATTCCTTATGAGAAACCCAAATATAGTCTATTATTGAGTTACAAATATGTCTTGTTATTGTTGAAGTTAGTTGTTCTAGTTAAAGAGACTGAAAAATGCTACAATATTTCTTAACGTGACTAGAAGTGAGAGTGATATACGGCTACCCCTTTAAGGTTTTCCCTACCTTATTCTTACATCTGAAGGGGATTTTGCAATAACACAATGAGCTGCTGTGACAACCCACTGTGGAGCGATGAGGGTACCACCACAGAATTGCCCTCCGCTACCTCTTCTAAGCATCGCTTGCCATGGCCAGTCACCCGGATGAGCCATCTTTCCTCCCACAATTCTTGAACTATGTTTCACTCCACAGGAACCTTAATGGAACCGAGAAGATTCGGAAAGACATTGCTTGACTTGTTTTCATTAAAGCTAACGTCACCAGTTTAACTGAGCTACTGTAAACGCTCTGCTAAGTCCCCCGTCCGGAGCTTCAAGTTTTAAATAAGCCTTCCCCTCCAATAAACCTCTCGACTAGAACTTCAAATTTTAACTGCGCCATTCCCCTTTCTAACAAGCCCTTGCCCCCTCCTTCTTTCTAACAAGCCCCTGCCCCCCTCCCCCTCCCCCTTTCTAATAAACCCCTGC
>JAOBRD020606895.1:0-15708 GCA_027575215.2 Hydrozoanthus sils
TTCAGTAAATCCCAACAAACAAAACAATATCTTTGTGAGAATAGTTTTACTCTTAGTTAAATGGCAGTACTGATTCTGGATCAGTAACCAAATTTCTTGCATTCTGAAACGTCAAATTTAGGTCAATAATTTATCATACAGAAATTCATTGAGAAGTTACAGACTCAATTTAAGTCAAAACAATGTCTGATGAACTTTACTTTTCTCTAGAAAATGCAAGTATTGAAAATTTTATTTATAAATTATGCAAACAACCCTAGAAAATAACAAGACATATCTTCCAAAAGTAACAACCAGAAAAACAAAGTACCTGGTAACTTCCAGAAAATTGAGAAAGTGGAGTAAAGTGGAATAATTGTTAAATATTTCTAGATGGAATAACTCTATTTTTTTGACAAAATGACTTAGTGATGAGCCATTTAATAAAAATCTTAATAACTTTGTTTGCTCAGTTTGTCCAGGGGAATATTTTACCCTCAGTCTCTCCTACATGTACAAATCCCATTTTGCTCGATCTGTTCAGTGGAAGACTTCAAGCCTTAGTATTCTCCTGATCTATGATCAGTATTTAAGGTGTTTTAACTATACACAATTTTGTTGTACAAATCTACCAAGTAATAAAAGGTAATTGTTGGAGTAAGTAACTAAACTAAACTTGTTACACTTACTAAAGATAGGAATGGAAATTGCATAAACTAATATATCTAACTTAACAAGAGTCATTATCTTCCTGAAACTTGTTACTAGTCTGCTTCTATCTATTTAGACCCTTTGAAAATTTTCTAAAACAACAAAATGGGGAACTGATCATATGGGGTCAAAGGTAGTTAGGCAAAAATAATCATAGCTTAATTAGTGTACCTCAACAGCAGTGAACAATGCTGCAACAAGGGAAAAGCCACCATTGAAAAGCAAAAGTAACAAAAGAGACAAAACAAGTTGACCACTTTGAGTGTGTTGTTGGATGGCTATAGATAAAGTCAAGGAGATGAAAAGTTCTTATACAACTGAACAACAAAAAAGACAGTAAAATCCAATTCAGTAATCATTTTATCATCAGGGCCCAGTTGTTCAAAAGACAATTAGCCCTAATGCAGGGTTAATAACCATGACAAATAAAAGGTGTTGTTAAGAGATAATCCTGGTTTAAAGTTAATCAGCTTCCAAACAACCAGCTGCAGAAGGAATTTGGTATAGCTAAAACTCAGGGCTCGAGACAAATGGTAGTTGGTGAAATGCAGTTTTGGCAAGTGCAGTTTTGGCAAGTTGCTTGTTGTCTTCTGCTTTATTCGACATGCATTAAGTCACCCAATTGCAAGGAGGGCAGGATTGCCAAAACATCATGATGGAAGACTGAAGATAATATGCACAAGTGGTAAAGAAAAACATAGAGGATAAAACAATGTTTTTTCAAATAGCTGGTTTATTTATTCTTTCATTCATTCATTCATTCATTTATTCATTCATTCACTCAATGACATTCATTCATTCATTCATTCTTTCAATCATTCATTCACTCAATGACATTCATTCATTCATTCATTCATTCATTCATTCATACATTCATTCATTCATTCATTCATTTATTTATTTATTATATATTTACAACAATATTAATAGACAGAGGTGCCCAGTTCAGTAGAGCTGGTTTGAATGGGGCTCTGTTTAAAATAAATTTACAATTACAGACAGAAAAAAGAGAAAAATATATACAATAAAAAAACATATTACATACGGAATAGATAGAGAGAAACATACAATCATATATTTATAAACAGTTTTATTAAAAAAATAAATTAATCATTGAGATTTTATTTACTTTTTTTAGGCCAGTCTTGAATTTTGTTAAATCAAGAGTTCTCCTTAGGTCCAGAGGAAGCATATTCTGAATTTTTGTACCGCTGAATCTAAAGGAGCCCAGCTGGTATATTTGATTGTTTTGTTGAAAGGCTATGCAAACACTTGAAAACTAATATGCATCTTTGATAGTCCCAGTGGGACTAAAGCGAAGGCCAGTTAAATAGGCATGACACCTGCCCTCTGATTGGTTACCAAAAAAATTTAAATTTAATGATTGTAAAAATGAGACAAAATGTGGCTGAGTAAATTAAAAGTTTGTTTGCCCCAACAGGAGACTGAGACAAAAAAAAGCTTTGCATTAAAAGAATGGCATATTGGAATGGTTTTGCCCCTCCTAGCAGCCAATCAGATTACAGGACTCTGTCAGGCCATATTTAATTTAACAAAAAAAAGGATACTGTCATCGAGAGTGTTGAACTTCCACTTGGTCAGCAGTTTCACAAAGTAATCAATAAACACAGCAACCTGATATGAAAATTTACTGTATTTACATGAGAGTATAGGTCTGAAATAACCTAAGATTGGGGATGAGGGGGGGGGCACTCACATATTGTCAGACAAGGGTTCATACTTTATACCAAAAAATCCCAACATAATTCAGAATTTGTCTACCCAACCCCCTTCCCCTCCCCCCCCCCACCATCAAAATATGTGAACAGGGCCCCTGGGGAAGTCAGTGTTCTTTTGTATCTTGAAGTATTATTTTGTTCTCAAGGGTCCTGTCCCAAAGAAACAACCCATGGCAAGCCTACCCTCTGATTTGAAGTACATAAATTTTAACTTGCCTTACAAAAATGCCTGTTCACAAACTGTAGCAAATTGTTCTTAGACCTGCTTCATGTGTAGAAAGTAGGGCTATAGTTTCAAGAAACATTCAATTGAACTTACCAGACCAGTGCATACACCAATGACAAAGGTGACTAGCCAGCGCATGACATTTTGTGCTGCCATTGACTAAGACAAAGATAATAAACAAACTTAGGCTTTATTGACTGCTTAAAATGTATTATATAATATTTTTTTAAACACTAAACACTGTATACTATCTTTCCCCCACCCCCCACCTTATAAATCTATATGCATAAACAAAGTGATGCACTGAAGGTCAAAGTCAGTTTCAAAAGCTGAGGGGGAGAGGGGTCAGTGCAACCATAAAAAAACTTACTTAAATAATTTAAATGAAAAGCTTCTAAATTTACTCACCATTTTATCACTTGATTCCAACATCTTTGAGAAGGGTTTATTGTAGCAAATATCATAATCCAAGCTCTTTTAATAGAAAAGTAATAACAGAATCTAGTTAAAGTCATTCTGAGGTTAATTAAGCTTATAATAACGAAATGAAACTAAAAAAAAGCAACAAAGTTTCACCTGAAGAAATTTGTTGCCAAAATACTAAATAAATTAAATATGAACATTATCAAATTCTTACAGACTTTTTCCTGCATGAGGGAGCATTCATTATATATTTATGCCTGGGGGGGGTGGCTGACAAAATACACGGGGGGATCATCATGTTGAAATATGATAGTTTGCTATTAACCGGGAACTGTCATATACTGAGACCTGATTGGTTCAAGAACTAACATTGTGTCACATGACTTCAGCGCCAGTATATTTTTCTGTCGAGTTAAGTTCTGTTGTTTGGTTCTGTTGAATGAGTTAGTCTCTTATTTATTCAAGAGTGCATCTTAGCAAAGAGTACGGTCATAATTTTAACACACCAAATGTTTCATGAGTTTAAAAATTGAACATCAACTGGTATTGGGAAGTAAAACATACTCTTGCATGTTTCTAAACATTTATTTAATTAGGGGAGGGGGGATGGGGTGCTATGATTTTTTAACATTGCCTGTTGGGGGCCCCATGACCATGGTATTTTATAACTGAACTGGAGGGGGTCAGATGTTTTTGCTAATTTTCTCGATGAATCCTGTCAGTCCCCACTTATGGCTATGCATAATTAGAAATGTGAGGGGGTCAGGTTTTTTTGCTGATGTTCTCGATGAATAAGGGAACTGTCAGTCCCCACTTACAGATTTACAGTTTGTCTTATAGTAAATCTTATTATTATCTTAATATGCGAAATAATCATTAAATCTCAAATTTACCACGCATGACGGTAATATTACAAAACAAATCATTAACATATGGCTATGCATAATTAGAAATGTGGAATACTAACTAAATTGATGAAAAAGGTAACTAGTTCACATCAATGACGAGTCAGTGCTTAGGGGGCCTTACTGATTCAAAATCACCTCAAAGTCTTTGCTTGGTAGATCATCTATGTTTCTTCTTGATCCTCGGTTTCGAGTAAGCTCTTTCTGTTGCGCAAGCAGGAAACCAGGCACGGTTGAAATGAAAATATAACCGAGTGTATTACTAATAAACTGCATAAATTGACTCCACTGCAGGCAAGCTAAAATGTAATCTGAAATCATTAAAACAATATTGGTATAAAAGTTTCTTTACCATTTCCTGGAAAGTTTCCGGGTTATCCTCTCTGTTGCTCATTTTCTAGTTTGCATAAAATCAAATGACAAAACCAACAAACCAGGAAACAAAACACTTGCTCTGACCGTCCGAACTGTCCGTACAGTATTGGCCGCGGCTAATTATCAATCAGAGAGACTGGGGCTGAAAACTCGATAATGGTCTCGTGAAAGAGAAAGAGAATTGATGTTACCACATTTTTTTCCTGTTAAGATAGGCTGCCAGAGAAGAGGTAAGTTCTGTTTGAGACATTAATTTCTTTATATTTAAGTTCTAAAATTCCAATTTGTTTTCATGTATCTTTTGTAGTTATTTGGCCTTTCCGAACGAGCAAGTTATTGAACAATAAACGAGGCTCTGTTTACATCGAAGAGAAGAATTTTTCGTTTATTTTAGTATTGCCGTAATGATCTTTAACTGATAGAAATAAAATCGTCATATCGTAGCCAAACTCCTCTCAATCAAAAGTTCATGATAAATAAGAATGATGCCATCGAAAACACAAACAGGTCCTGTTTGTATCGTCTGTGAAAACCTTTTTTGCATTCGCCCCACTGAACGACTCAATTGTTTTATTAATATAATGGATTAATGGCAGTTCTCAGAAATGTGCTAGAGAGACGAATGTTTTCAACTTTCGTTGCGCTTAAAGATCACCGGTTAAGCAAAAGTACAAGGAGGGTTTCCTCAGCATGAAGAGAATATACGAAAGATTATATTTCTGTATTAACTCACATATTAAAGTTGCTGATCAAAACGAAAAATTAAGCGAATCGCAGACTACAAAGATGGCACTTTCATACATATATTTGTTCGTCATATCAGCTTGTACACAGACAGCCGCATGAGTATGTTTCCTGTTGTGAATGTTTTTATGAAATCAGGCGTAAATATAACGTTTGATTTTTTTTCAAAAAGAGGAAAATAAAAATGATCGTGTATAAGCAATAGCGTTTATATTGTCGTACAACATATAATAAAAATCCATCGTTCTTAATTACAAGAGTACAGTTCACTGTACAACCAACAACTCTTTTAAAAAAAAATCTGTTGAAACTCACTCACCGCCACATATAAATGAAGGTTCTTTTCGTCTTGGTTTTATTTTATATTTTCAAGCAAAATACTCGTATAATTTTATAATAAAAAGAAAATTACACGCTGGCGCGGACATACGAAGTTTTATTAATTATCTCTTCTTGGAAAAAAGATTTCACGAGTGAGCTACGCGTCGTATACGGTAACGCTCTACATTTAGAAAGTGTTTCAAAGAAAATAAAACTTAATGTAAAGCCCCAAAGTTTATAAAGAAAAAGACTTGAAAATTTCTCAGTCATACTCTCATTTTTTGCTGTAGTGTATACGTAAACGGGCCTTTATAATTAGTACGTGGCAGTATCAAAAATCAATGAATCGAATAAATGTGGTTGCAAGCAAAACTGATGGTCGACAAGGGAAATATTATTTACATGTTAAAGTGTGTTGTGTGTGTGTGAAAGTGATGGTACAGTCAGTCACAAAAGTTTGGAATCTTCGAATTCCCAAAGGAGGGCTGATGACTGAAGTATTTGATTCTTGCTATTTCATTTTACCAACTTCCTTTCCCCCTGAGGGGGGGGATACTCTGGGGTTGAAAGGGTAGGGATGATATCCAAAAAGTCCCCAAAATACCCTCTAAAATACCTAAGATATAAAAAATTTCCACTCTACTTCTCGGTTTGAAAATTACCCTAAAAAGTACTGGTCAACTGAAAAATGACATTTTCCCATATATGGCTAACAGGTCAACGTTCGCTAAGTTGCTCAGGTTGTACTGGACATGACATGCAGTGAATAAAGGCACACACATAGGGCATTCACCAAAGAACTGTTGTCTTAACTTCTTATCAGTATGCACATTTGCCAAAACAAGGGACTGCAAGCAATCTTATAACTTCATGTTTTTCAACCCAAAAAAAATACGAAGCTCTTGATTTAAACTGACTATTTTAACCCCTAACATATATAGAGAATACTTCATGGAAAGTGCGCACATACGGTTTTTATTCACGAGTCGTGAAGTAGCATAAAAGGAAAGAGTGAGTGCAGCGAACGAGTGAGTTTTATGATACGAAACGACGAGTGAATAAAAACTGTACAAAGCACTTTCCATACTGTTTTCTGTTTATCATATTCCATCTTTTCTTTTAACTGATCTAATAAATTCTGCTAAGTAGTTGTTTAGGTCTTCTGGTGATATCTCACAAATCTTCCGACTTTCCTTCTTCAGTTCAAATGAAGTTCTTCTAAAACCTTTATGTCCCGTAATGTTTTTTGTTTTGTATTTTTGTTTTCCCAATCATCAATAAATTGGCTGTTCGATATATCATTTACATTGGTGAAATGGCTATTCATCTTCCCAAAAAGCAATTCTTCAAATGTGAAATGGCTCGCTAGTGCTGTCTTCAAGTTAAAACGGAAAAAATTCAACTTAATGTCCTCACTTCTGATTGAATGTATCATTTTTTTCACACGTGAAAAAAGCAATACGTGTCTTCTGATTGGATGTATTGTTTTTCTCACATGTGAAATGATGATGCGCAGATCATGACTAGGCAAAGAACATGAGCGTACAGAAATTTACTGTATGGAAATGCAGAGTGTAAATCTCGATATGTATATGATAAATGATGGTCAAACCTACTACCCCAATAAACACGAAGTAACATCTGACCTGGTATAATTTATTATTAAAGTAGTAAAAGAGAAAAAATCTCCACCGGTATTTACGAGGCAAGGCCAGAATCAAAGTTTATAAGGGGCAAAAATATTTTTAGAACTTTGGCTAAGTTTTGATAATATAGGGTTACTATTTTGAGCTCATTTTACCTGACTGTAAGTTCCCATTAAAAAACAAAATGTATGATGATTGTCATTTTTTAGATTGTATGTTTTAAATGTTTTTAACTGAATATTTTTTACTCAATGTTATATAATTATGATACTTACTTTGATAAGAAAAAACTGAGTGTCTGGATAATAAAATAACTCAAGATGGAGAAAAAGTTCCAAGTTATATAATTTTGCAATTGTAAAAACAACAATCATTTCTGGTCAAAATGTCTGTCGGACATTTTGTCCCCTACATGCAGCATGCCTGACACTAGATTTTGCACTCCCAATTTACCATTAGTTCAAATTTTATCAAACAAAGATAATATTGTTACGTGACCAAGTTTTATGTACAGTATACACAATGGTAACATTTTCATTGAATATTTGTCTTTTGAAAAATTTGTTCAATACTTTTTTAAAAGGTTAAATATTTAGTCATGTGAGATCATATAGGGATGAAATCTTTATGAAGGGTACAGAACTTTATTGATAGCTAATGATCATATGAATAGTTGTGATAAAAACATTAGAGGTGGTAGTTATTTGCCTAAAGAAAGTAAGTTATTAAGTGTATTGGTTTGTATTATTTCCTTCCACAGATGCACAGAGATTATTGGTTGTGAGGCACAGTAGCTTTGTAAGTAGTTGCAATGCCTGATAGTACAGAATCACAAGAGTCAACAGCAGGCATTGCAAGTACATCACAACAAAATGGTCCTGTGACACTACCAGTACAGACCACTGTGTGTCTGGTGTCACCAATTAACATGGACAATGAACAGTCTAAAGATGCTGAGGAAAATAGAGAGGTACCTAATACTGGGCATGATCATTTAAAGTGACCTTCAGCCAACACTATTACTATACACAGTACTGTGACCATTGAATTAATACATACAGTATAGCTAAAAAGTTCAGTCATAAATAAAGTGCAGTTTTTTAATCATTTAATAACAATCTCAGTTGTTAACATTGACTATTTTGTAATTCAAAATAGGTACTTCATTTTTAAAAATAAAACCCATTAATCTGTGGACTTGGTTTTTTGTTAACTTTTTGTTTGTTTAGAACTTTAGCAACTTTTGAAATGGTGTTTAGAATTATAAACACTTTGAATTTTTTCCAAATATCTCGATGATGGGAAGACAACCCCAAAAATAAAGTGAATTAAATTAAATTGATATTTGCCCTTTAATGCGGTATTAAGTATATTGTTCGAGTTAAAATACCTGAGCATATATATTAATGATGACATTATTTATGATAAATTTATCCCAACTTTTCTTTTTTAGAATAATTTTGATGTTAATTTTAGACTCTTATCATCTTTATTGTTGTTTTCTAATACCTGTTATTGCCATTATATTGCTGTTGTGTTTCTTGTTGTCCATGGGTGTAAAGGTCATGTCATTGTTGCTTTTTTTAGTTCTTTTTATCAATGTTATCTTTTCTTGCTCCCATTATAAGCAACAAGTAACAGAGGCAATGGGAACTACAGACCCTACAAGCAGTCAAAATAGACAGGAAAGACAAGCAAGAGTGTATAACATGATGAAAGATCTACAGCAGAAGCACCTTGCAACTTTAATGCAAACTGAAATTAATTGTAGAGAGAACGCTGATTTGTCAAACGAGAACCAAGGAATTTGCCGTATTTGCCACTCAGTAGGAGAAGAGCCCCTAGTCACACCATGCAAGTGCTCTGGTTCAGCCAGGTATGTACATGCGTCATGCCTGTTGACATGGTTCAAGAAAGCTGTGAAAAACACCTGTGAATTGTGTCGATGTAAAGTTGCAATAAAGAAGAAGGGAAGGCCATTCGCTGAGGTATAGTGCTTATTATGGACATTCTAACTTAAAACACAGAGTAGTCCATAAAAACATTTTACTTTCTTTTGTCTGCCCTATATTTAGTTAGTTAAATTTTGAATAATTAAAAGTTTGTTGTTTACTTTATTCAAAACTATCAATTGAGAGGTAATTATATGTTTACAGGGCTTCAGGTTTAGGCCAGCATACAGAATTTCACTGGGCCTACATGACATTTTCCACCTCAATATTCCGGGTGAATATCTTTATTCACCATGGAATTATTTAACAGAAACTACAGTTTAGAAATTGATATATTGAATGAGATGAACAATCCATATTTTCATCTAATACTTCCTTGAAATGATTTCCATAATGTTGAAAAATCTTGCCATGTAAATCAGAGTCATAATTGGCACCACAAGAGTCAGTATGCATTATGAAAACACAGACATGTATAGAGGGAATAAACCTTTTTGTTTTACCGCTGGACAAACAATCTTGAGCTTTCAGTAATCTAACATAAAAGCTGCCAGGCATTCATGATTCTTTCATATTAGTGCTGGTGGATACCGTATTGTAAAATAGCTGGAGATTATGCACAAGTCTCCAGGCCATACACAACTATGGAGAGTTTAGAGCTAGCTAGGTAGTTTAAGTTTTCTCTACCTAAGCTAATTTTAAACCTGAAACTCTGTTCTTATATCCTAGTTATCAATACAAGTGTAATTAGTTTAACCATTTAACAATGCTCTTAAATCTTGAGTGCAAGGTCTCTCTTTCTTGGGGAATAATTATTTGCCCAGCCTAGAGCTTTGAATAGAGACCTTAAGATATGAAGATGGTAGTCCTGCAACACAGGGAACTTGAACCATGTCGAGACTGGGACAAGTACACTGATAAACTTCTCTTTAAGATCAGCATGAAATGGCATCGACTACAGAGAATAGCCTAAATTTTGTGTGTCATGAAATTAACACAAATTTGACAAATTCGCATCAATATTATTACACGGGAATTTTCTAGGCATGTTAATTTTGACAACTTTAATTTTCTGATGTGATAGTTTGATCAATAATTTTCTTTATTTATAGCATGTCAAAAGTACGGCATCAGAAGTATCATGGATTTGTTGTTTGACTCCATCCATACGCTTGTGTTTATCAAAACTTTCAGAAGTAAAGTATACGGTTGTACTGTTTTCCCAAATGAAGATTTTATTTTGTCAAAAAAAAATGTTTTGTCTAATCATGCTAATCTTCTTCCAAAATAATGATACCTTTAATATCTTGTTAATTTTCTAAAAAAACGCAGCCCCTTCAAACCACATTAATTACCTTGACATTAATATTCTTGTGCGTTAAATAAGTTAAATCGTAGTCTTGGTGGGCTTTCAGCAAACAAGAGGAGCTCTTTTGCTTGCATTAGCTGATGATTTAATAGAGGAAGAAGAATTTTTTATACTGTACATAGTTTTTTGCTGTAGAACCACCATGCAACTCTGGATAAATATTTTTCACAAGATTAACAGATGTGGTGTAAATATAGTTTTTTGATTTAAAAAACAACACAATACAAGAACTATATCTTTTTTTGGGACTGGTCATTCAGTATTTATTGAATATACTAAGTAACAAAATTTGTAACTTCCTTTTTTAATATGGCTTGTGGAGTTTTGGTGGGAAAATAATTTATTCTTTACTGAATTGTCATATACAATTCAAAAATATTAAGACAAGGTATCAAAATTTCTTGGGCAAAACAAAGCAGGCTAAAAAAAAATTAGACTATTATAGATTTCCTTGCAAACCCAGTATATTCTATAAAATAATGACCACTCCCTTCGTAAACAATTTAACTTATTCTTATAAATATTTGCAATATTGAAAATTTTTTCCATATAAATGTTTTTTCTTTTTGTAATTTGTAATGTGATGTTTTTCAAAAATTTCTTAAACTTGTAATAACTTTAATTACAATATTTTATGTCTAAAGTTTTCAGTTTTTAAATATAGTCAACTCTGGCTGCATATGGCTAGTAAATTTTTAGTGGCAAATGCCATTTTTCTGAATAAGAACAACAATATTAACATAACAACAATAAATCTTGAACTTTATTCAGCGATACCACCAAAATATAACAAATAAAAATACTTTGACTATTATTAAACACAACTTTAAAATCAATTCTTGCAACAAAATGATCACGAATGTTCGTTTTTTGTTGCAATGGTAGTTCTTTAATTTTGTGTCAGCCTGTTCATCATGGCCAACATCATGGCACGAAAGTCTTGTTGTTGCTTCTGTAGCTGCTTCTGTAACTCTAAGAAAATCATTGTGCTTTTTGCCTTGCAGCTCGATGTCTTTTTTGTTTAACTCCATTTCCTGTTTTTTCATCTGTTGCATCATTTCATTTTTTCTCCTAAAAACATAAAAGCGTCACTGCCATTTGATCTCCTCTTCTTCATTTTCTTTTCATTCCCTTTATCATCTCCCATATTTCCGGCTCTCACCATGTGATTTCAATTCTCTTTTCCTCATAGTTTCTGCTTGCATTCTATCTGCATTTTCATTAAATTTTCTTCTTCTCATCCAAACCATCTTTTTGTGTTCTTTCAGCTTCATCTTCCATCTCAATAATTTCCTACAGTGCCTCCTCGACTTCAGTCATTTCTGTATCAATTCCACTTTCATTCTGTATAAAAACATTATTTACAAAATCCCTCAGCAAACCGAGATACATTTTTGCAATAGCCACAAACGCCAATTTTACTGTCATTATATTGTCTCAAGGGACTGTGAAAAAACGGTCAATACTAGGAAGTAATGTCATTTAGTTCCTGTACTCTGGCATTTAGTTCCTCCACTCTTAATTTTTAAAATTTTCGCAGTGATCGTGATGGTTTCTTTGCACCTTGGACTTGGTCCTGGTTATTCATAACTTTTTCACCTGAAAAGCGGGTTTTGTTGTGCACTTTTAGACACAATTATATTTAAAAGGACCTAAGGTTACACAAAACTTTAAAAAGATCCAGAAACTTGCAGAATTAAAGACAAAATTACCTTCGCAGTAGTGACAACGGCGAAACACCTGAACTCTCATAGTAGACATCACACTACAGGAAGAAGCTGAGCATTTCACTAATTCTGCACAGGACCGGATGTGAAATCTCACTTCCGGCACTCATACTAGATTCTCTCGCTGTCGTATCTTAAAGTTGCTAATGTACATAGTTGGAACAAAGCAAGGTTTGTACAAAAGAGAAAGAGCATAACAATCATCCAGACAGACAAGCTTAATAGGGGGAGGAACAGGAAGGTCCTGTACCCTTATATCCTGCCTCCTGTACCTTTATGGTCCTATATCTCCTGCCTTAGCATGCATGTTTTTCTGGTTATTTTCAGTAGAATTTTCTAGGTTCAGCTGTGTTATTGGAATCTTCTATTCTTAAATATCTGTAGGATAGTAGAAAAGTATTCATCAGACATTGTTTTGACTCTGGTTGGGGTGTTCCAGCTTCATGCTCAAAATGACCTTTGCCTAACTGATAGCCATTTTGCAAGAAGTACAATTATAATGTTACAGTAAGTGTAGTTGTTTACAGAGGAGGCTATAAGGCCAAAAACTGTTGCCCGAGGTATCAATTAACTTACAATGTTCCTTTTTGTCTTTGTTTGCAGTGGAAGAGGCCAGAGGACAAGCCCATACCCCTCATCTGGTTTCTGGTGTTTCTAGTAGGGCTGTTTCTGAACATTTTTTCAATTGCAGTCAATGCATCTGAACTTTGTGACACAACTGCTTGCATAATATTTTATGTTGTCAATGGCTTTGGAGTTGTCTTGGATGCTGCTTTTCTGTACTTCTGGTGGACTAAATGTCTCTTCTACTGGCGCAAATGGTGTGCTTTAAACCAAGACTGGTCCATTAACATGGCATCAGTAGCCTACGCTGTTTATAGGCAAAACCAAGATGAGAGAAATAGTATAAGAGCTTTGCAGATTTCTCAGTTGGTGTAATCACTATGATGTGTTTGGGTTTTATAACGGGTATTATTAATAGGGTTGTGTACATATATTAACATATAACACTAACAATTAATGGAACCCTGATGTCAAAATAACTCTTGGTAAAGTGAGATTTTACCTTGCAGTTTCTTATATAGTTATTTGTGATATCAGGATTCTACAATACATGTACAGTGAGCTTTCACCATTGCCCCAAGGCCTAGTTCTGTTAACTATGCATTACTGTTAACTGTACCCTTCTTAGTCCTTTGAGCATTCCTAGCTAAGAAATGTACTAAGTTTGAGCTTAATTTGGTTTTTGGAACAGAATGCAATGATCTGGTGTGCATGCATTGTCAAAGTTCGAACTTTGCTGTTATTCAGTGCACCAATAAAAAATTCAAATTGATTGGTCATTTCACAGGCTTACGACTCAGAATTGGCTTGTGGTATACTGTATTCACTGGTTTACATTAATAAGCTGGCAAATAAAAAATATTACCTTTTAAAATGTAGTGTTGTCAATCTTAGTGGGGGTTTTTAAGGAAAGAAAAGGAGTGATACAGAGAAAGAAAAAAAAAACAGGGAAAAGAAAGGAAGGCCTGGAATTGAGAGAGGAGAGAGAGTAAGAGAGACTACAAGAGAAAAGGTCAGCAAATTGACAGCACGAATCGTCTGTCACCCTCATTCAAACTCATCTCTACAACGACTCACTCAAACAGTGAGCAAAACTCAAACACAGCTCAACCAAGCACATGATACATTAATCACTGCCATAATTTTGAGTCGTACATCAAATATTCACGGAGAAAATCGGTCCTGATATACGCTTTTCACCAATCTCTTGGTGCTTGCGACGAGATGACTGGAATTCAAAGAATGATAGCCATTAAACACCAACCAATCAGAGCGAGAGCTAATCAGCCAGGTTGAAAATTACTTAGAACTGTTTTCTGAAACGGAAAACACCCAGGGTTAATAAGGTCTCGCTCTGATTGGCTGGTGTTTAACGGCTATCATTCTTCGAATTCCATTCATCTTGTCACGAGCACCAATCATCCAGAGTTTGGCCAAGTAAGTTGTTTACGACCTATTTTCTCCATGGATATTTGAGTTATGGCTCTAAAATTATGGCACGATTAATGTATTATGTGCCTGGTTGAGCTGTGTTTGAGTTTTGCTTGTTGTTAGAGTGAATGGCTATAGAGATGAGTTTGAATGAGGGTGACAGATGATAAAAGCTGTCAACTTGCTGACCTTTTCTCTTTTATTCTCTCTTACTCTCTCTCCTGTCTAGATCCTAGCCCCTCCTCACTTTTCCCTTTTTTTTTCTTTCTCCGTATTGCTCCCTCTTTTCTTTCCCTAAAAACCCCCACTAAGATTGATAACACTAGATTTAAATTTTTTTTTATTTGCCAATTTATTAACAGAAACCAAAGAATACAATATGAAACAAGCCATTTCTGGGTGGTAAGCCTGTGGTCATTTCAAATCATGGTTCATTGCTTTCAAACTGCATCAAGTCAAGGCTAGCAACCAAAAACAGAAAATAAATTGTACCAAAAATTGATACATTGCCTTAATTTGAAAAAAATGTTTGTAAGGAGTGGAACATAATTTAGAATTGGCTCATTGTTTATAATGACAGGGAAAATGTTAAGAAATATACTGGGAAGCATGGTTTTTCAAAAGTAACTTTTTAAAATGATTTGTATAAATGTATAAAATGCATAGGGAAGAAGTTTTCTGTTAAAGACTAATCTGGCTCAGGATTTGAACTGAATAAGTCCCTTGCTTGTGCCACACAATGTGTCCAGTCAAAGCTTCCCAGAAAAAAATTCATTTTTGGGCAGCCAAAGGTTCCCTAACAACAATTGAAATGCCTCTACCATTCTAGAGTTTGACTAGTACAGTAGTAGGGGTAGTTAATGGTAAGTCCAAGACTGTCGAAGATGCCAAGGTCTTTTTAAAATCCAAGCCAGATACTTTGAGAAGCAATGAATTACGGTTTGAAAAATCCAAAATAGAGACTTAAAATATTGAGACATGTACAAGTAGTGCTCAGTTACATTTCAAGTAAAACAAAGATATCAAGCTCTGCTAAGAATGCGACTCATTTTGTGAAAAAGCTCCGAGACTGACAGATAGAGAAAATTTAAAAAGAATGAGGTCTTGAGACATGGCAAAAAAATTACGAGATTTGGAGAACAAACCGTAATTTGCAGAGACTTTAATCTTTTAAGGGACCCTTCACTACCTCTACTAGTTGTGGCCCATTGTACATACCTGGACAGTTGTGTTGCAAAGCAGTTTTTCGACTAGTATTGATAGCAGTGACTTATAAGATCACCATGAGTAAAAAAGTAAATTGTTTATTGCTGTATTATAAATATTCAAGAGCATATTTATGACATGAAATCAGTTTGTCAATTTTCAAAAAGTATACTATAAAAAAACATTGGTTTGCCAAGTTTGAGAAACATACAATGAAAGTATGCCAAGATATGGTGCAAATTTTGAATTTTGCCCACTAAAAGTGTCCCCTCCAAAAGCCAACAATATGCAACACGTCATGTGCATCTCGCCCCAGTCCATCCAAAATCGACTTTAAAACATCTGCAACTAATAGAGTTTCTATTGAAAACTCTAGCAGTTATGGATGTT